>JAJJMA010050183.1:0-15391 GCA_023529015.1 Papaver nudicaule | reverse complement strand
ATTGTCGATGGTTATCTACTAATGCTGCAGAGGTATGATACAAATAAGAAAGCTACTGATCACAAGTTTGAAAAACAGAAATGGAGCGTGCAATTTAGAGGTTTGGGTAACATACCTACCTCCCATAAGCTACTAGATGAAATGTGTAAGGATTTGGGTCGAAGAATAGTGCTAAATAATAAAGGCCAAAGAGGAATTGCATCAACCACTCAATACGTGGAAATCAATCTCAAGGACCCGCTAAAAGGAGGAGGATGGATAGACTCACCTAATGGCAACAGAGTATGGATTGTGTATCACTATGAGAAGCAGCCATATCGTATTTGTAGACGATGCTTTGTTCTTGACCATGATACGGCTAAATGTGAGATTATTGAACTGGAGTTGAAGTTGGCTAGAATGACGGATGAAGACTACCTTGCTTGGACTCAAACTGAAGAAGGGAAGGAAATACTAGCTACAAAGACCTTGAACTTGGAGGCGGTTAATGCATCTATAACAGACTATAACACACCTCAAGTGATATGGAGATGTTAGAAGATGAAGACAATGCAGATAACATGAAACCTAAAAAGATTAAGAGAAGGAAAGCCTGTTGATTCAAATCAAAGTTTAACCCCCTCAAATATCCTTTCCCACACAAATCCTGTTTTTGAGAGAGATGATAATGCTGATTCATTGATGATTTTGAATGGAGTTTCGGGTGCTCTACCTGATACGATGGGCATACAAACCAATCTCTCAAGCAATGATGCGGAACAACTAAGTGGGAGTGCTAACGGAAGAGCTGTCCACAAGGTAACTAGTTTTAACTTCTTCAAACCTACTCTTTATTTGCATAGTCCCTTTACAGTTATCTCCTTACATATTAAGTTTGTGTGTCATTTTACTGTCCTTTAATTTGTTCTTTGCAAAACCCTTCTGTTGATTTCATTACTATCAGATTTGTCCATTCTATTATTAGTAATAGTTACTTCAACCTGCTTTTAGGTATAAACAACCTAGGATTCTTAAATGCATTACCTTCATTTATTGCTTTCATACTTAGTGCTCATAAATACAAACTCTTGTTAGTATGCATTTATCCCAGCAATCATCCTGATACATACATTGCATTTAGTTTTCTCAATTTCATAACCAGTAAGCTTAGGGCAAACCTCACTAGTTTTCTTCAGGGTGTTCACTCCAATTACTGCATTTGCATCTAAGTCTCATTACTAAAAAATCTTGTTTCTTCACGTTCATACTAGTAACTCAGCACTACCAAGTGTCCATATTTTTTGGAAAATTATGAAAATGAGAGTTATAGCTTGGAATTGCCAAGGATTCAATGGAAAGGATACAAGGGATCATATTAGGAACTTGATAAAATAGCAAGATCCATACATTGTCTTCATCTCTGAGACAAAAATCAACAATGATAAAGTGCTCAGATTAGCAAGAAACTTAGGTTACCCTAATATGGACTTTGAACCATCAGTAGGCCTTTCGGGTGGCCTATTGTTACTCTGGAAAGATGGATTCGAGTTTGAGATAGTACATAGAACAAAAAACATGTTCCACTGTCTTGTTAAGAATGACCCGTCCAAACCAGAATGGATTTTAAGCTGTGTCTATGGCTCATGTAAGCCTGGCGAAAAGAGAGAGCAATGGAATTTCATTAAAGAACTTAGTGAACAGGTTGCTCAGCCTTGGGTCTTAATGTTACCCTTAGCCCTGTGGATAGAGACTTCAGATCCTCCAAGTCATCCAGTAGCTCTCCATCCACTTTAAGATGCATCCATGACGCGGGTTTGTTTGATCTAGGTGGTAAACCCTTTACATGGTCCAATAATAAACATGGCATTGGTACTACAAGATCAAGGTTAGAGAGAGCACTCATTAACAATGATTGGCTCCTACACTTTCCTGACTCTAGCTTGTCTCACCTTACCCATTGGGCATCGGATCATACCCCCGTTATGCTTCATCTTTACACTGCTAACAGCTTTGTTAGTAGGAACATGTACTGATATCATTGCCAAATCATGGAGTGAATACGTGCAAGGTTCAGCTGCATACAAGCTCAACAGGAAGCTTGTTCTCACCAGACGTTTACCCTCCAAATGGAACAAAATCACGTTTGGCCATATAGACAGCAATATCAAAGAACTTTACAAGCAATTGGATCGTATCCACATGACTTCAGATCCTTCTTCATCAGCTGAGTTGGTACTACAAATTGAGAGTGATATAAATAAATGGGAGAACATCAGAAAAGAATTCTGGCGACAGAAGAATAGAGATCGTTTCTTCAAAGAGGTGGATAATAATACTAAATTTCATCACGTAAATGCTAACAAGAGAAGATCCATAAATAAATTGATGCTCTCTGCACCAAACTGGGGGAGTGGTGCTCTGACAGGGATTCTCTTTCAGCTATCCTCACTTCACATTTTCAGGAAATCATGACGACTACCTCCCCGGTTATGTCTGAAGCTTTTCTATCTCACATCCCGACAGTTATTTCGGAAGCAGACAACAATATGCTTATGCAGATACCAACAGAAGCAGAAATACACATCACTCTAAAGTCCATGGAAGCTTGGAATGCACCAGGCCCTGATGGCTTCCCACCAGGGTTTTACCAAACTCAGTGGGATATTGTTTAGGAAGATGTAGTGCTTATGGTTCAAAACTTCTTCCGGTCAGGTTTCATTAGTAAGAAGATTAATCAAACAAGAGTTATGTTAGTTCCCAAAGTCAAGGTTCCACAAACTCCAGCTGACTACAGGCCTATATAGCCTTGTGCAACTCTTCATACAAACTGAAATCATTAATGGGTAAATGCATCTCTCCATACCAAAGTGCGTATGTTCCAGGCCGTCTGATCTCCGATAACATAAGTCTAGCCCATGAGATCATGCATACACTAAAGAGAAAACAAAGAGGTGAAGGGTATCTTGCTTTGAAACTCGACATGGCAAAAGCATTCGATCATGTCGAGTGGAACTTCCTGATAGAGGTAATGAGGAGAATGGGGTTTTGTGAAAGTTGGTGTTCTCTTATTCTTCAATGCATTTCCACCACAAAAGTATCAATTTTACTAAATGGCAGTCGTTGTTCTTCTTTCTTCCCATCAAGGGGTATTCGCCGAGGTGATCCAATCTCTCCGTATCTTTTTATTATTGCAATGGAAGCTTTTTCACGCAATATGTTGGCTAGTGAATCCACAGATCAGTTGCAGGGTGTGCGTATAGCGGAAAGAGATCCTTCAATCAGCCACTTATTATTCGCGGATGACTGTCTAGTCTTTGTGAAAGCTAATAATCAAAACATCTTCGAGCTACAGGATCTACTTGGTAAGTTTAGTGCTTGTTCGGGACAGCTACTCAACTTTCAGAAATCAAGTATTTCGTTTAGCAAGAACCTAAGTGAGGAGGCTTGTGAACACTTCACTAATATCCTACAAGTGCATCGTATGGATCCAAATGAGAGATATCTGGGCATTCCACTATTTCTTAACAGGAAAAATAAAGTTTCATTCAATTTCCTTGTGAACAACATGGAGAAACGACTCACAAAATGGAGAGGGAAAATGAAAGCTCAAGTTGGTCGCACGGTTATGGTAGAAACAGTTCTCAACACTATTCCCCTTCATCAGATGTATAACTTCAAGCTACTGATGGATATTATAAAGAATTTGGATTCAATCCAACTTCACTTCTGGTGGGATAAACCAGTAAATCAAGGCATGTACATCGCCAGTTGGCCAAGCTTGTGTCGCTCAATTGAAGACGGGGGTCTCAACTTTAGAGACCTAGGTTTACTAAATAAAGCTCTGCAGCTAGCGAAAACTGCCTGGAGGTTGTGTACTACAAATAACACATTATGGTCTGAAGTTCTTTCGGCTAAGTATTTCAAAGAAGATCATCCCCTTCACTCCTTGAAGAAATCAGATTCTACCTGGTCGTGGAAATGTGTTTATGCACAGATGGACTTCAATAAGACATATAGTTGTTGGTCTCTAGGAGATGGGAAGACAATTTGCATTTGGAAAGATAAGTGGATAATCAATATGAGCTCTCCTCCTACTTCAGCTGATGGTGCAGTCAACCCCAATAACTACAAAATGGTAGCTGAACTTATAGACCCAGACACCAAACAATAGAAGGTGCAACTGATCAAGAATCTCTTTGACAATAATGTAGCTGAACTTATCTTGGACATGAGAATTCCGGCAGCCGGCAGAGACAAGTTGATGTGGACACAATAAAAAAAAATGGCTCCTTCACGGTTAAATCTGCATACAGAACTCTATACAATCTCAAATATCTTGGAGCTGCTGAGGTTAATTTAGGACAAACAGAGAATATCTACAGGAAAGTCTAGTCTCTAAACACCATCCCTAGAGTTAAGTTATTTCTCTGGAAGTGCGTTAAAGATTTACTTACATCAAGGGAAAGAGTCAACAGGAATATAAGGCAACAACAGTTAGAATGTGTTAGGTGCAAGCATCCCCTGGAAACCACTAAACATATTATACTAGATTGCCCGTAGCTAGAGCAGTGTGGTTTAGCTGTGCTGGTATTAGAACAGATGATGCTACCCCTGACTCAATGAAGAACTGGGTTTTAAGCTGGTTTGAAGATGCATATGAAGAACATATTGTAAAGATGGCCCTTATCTCATGGCATCTCTGGAAGGAAAGGTGCACAGTTGTGCATGAAGGAAAGCAATCACCCCCTGATAGAATTGTTCAACAAATCAATAAATTTCTGCTTGATGCTAATAGTATTTCCAGGGATACTATTGTTTAGGTGTAAAACAATAAAGAGAATTTGAGGGGTAAAGTGTGAAGTGTAATGATGTAATAAAAGATTGTAATGGAATTCGAGAGGTCAAGATCGAACAAGACTCGCCTAAACCAAGAAATGGCCGTTCGAGTATTGCTTCAGTTACAAGAAGAGGATATAGGGTTGGTTTAGGGAGGGAAGCAGAGAAAGATGAGATCAGAGAATTGCTATGATTTTCTGTGATGTTGAGATTAAATTGCTAGATAAGGATGGATATTCAGTTCTCACTAGATATTGAATGCTGAGTGAGAAGAGTTAATCAATTATCGATAAGATAGACTTGATTATACTTGCACTGTTGAACTTATCTGTTTTGTCTTTCCAAACTGGTCGAGTGACCTATTTATAACAATATATTTCCAACTGATCTCGTAAGAAGTGGAAGAAGTGGAAGAGTGGGAGTGTGGAGTAAGTGGGGCAAGTCTTGCGCCTAATATTAGGGAAGAACAAACGCCCACTTTCTCATCCCCTCTTTTCAGCAACGTTCACACGACTTAGTTTTCTTTCTCGTTAAGTGATTGAGCCGTTGCAATCACACGTGTCGTAGACCGCCAAACCAAAACCCTAAAGAATATCCCCCCATGTAACTTACTTGATTCTCGTAAGATTTGTTAAATATTTGTTAAGTCAAATATGACTAAGTGCAAGTCGTACCAATTACTGGTAAACTTAGGACTTTGCGATAAGATAGAGATTTAAGCGATAAGCTTGAATATCTCTTTGAGATTTGGTCTAAGGATTGAGCCGGGCAATCACCATTTAAACCAATAAGATAAGTCTAAGGGTTGAGCTAGCAACCGCCATTTAGACTTGATAAGATAAGATAAGTCTAAGGATTGAGCAATGCAATCGCCAATTAGACTGAGAGGATTTCAGCAACTCTCTGTGGCAATAGTCAAGTAAATACGACTTTTGATTTGCCATAAATAAGGGAAATTGGTTTGTGGCATGTAATGCACCAATTCCCTGAGTAATGAAGACATATGAATGTCCAAAATAATATAAGTCATAGCCATGAGCCATGATTAAGAATTATAACACTGATTTATAGAAGCAAGTCCATAATCAGGAAAAACAGACGAATGATGCTATCACAGCGTAGCCATCATCAAGAATGCATAAGCATTGCCAATATAAGACCTAAAGATAGGCCACAATAATTATAATAAGCCATGTTACATGGCATAATAATCTTATTGAGAAGTTAGGCATAGGGCGCAAAAGATAAGCCATAACATTTATGTTATTTTCGGATTTCTGAACAGTTTGCATGTTATCCATTCATAAAATCGCCCAGGCCAGCCTATATTAGATAAAATTCCGAATTTTTAGTATGTTATAGGAAACTCACAGAGGAAAAACTTTCGTGAAGGAAGCGCCTCCTAATTCTTCACGGATTGGGCTGTAAAAATCGCCCAATGAAAAATTACGTGAGATGCCAGATTTCCGAACTCGATTAGGAAACTAGAGTATTATGGACTAAATAAAATCCATAATCCTCTAGGATTTGGATCAGTGGGACCCATAAATAGAGGGGAGGCTAGAGAAAGATATACTCTAACTCAAAGGGGGCAATGATAGCCGTGAGGGAGAAGAAGGCCATGAACCTTCATGAGTACAAGCAAGGGAAAACCGTAAGGCCTCCAATGTTTGGCCAAAGCACGACTTTGGGCCTCCAAGATTTGGCCAAGGCATAGCTGTGGAGCTCCAAAGTTAGGCCAAAGCAATAGCGTGGGTACCCATAATCAGGCCAAGGAGGTGGCGTGGACACCCAAGTGCCAAGGCAAGCTAATGACATGGATATCCAAAACTAGGGCAAGCTAACAGCATGGATATCCAAAGCTAAGGCAGGGATTGGCTGTGGGCCTTCAAGGAAAGAGGGCGTGAGCATTGGATAAGGGATTAAGCTTAGGTATGGCGTGAGGATCCAAGGATAAGGCAAAGGGAAAGCCGCGAGTATCCAAGGATAAGGATTAGGCAAGCTAGTGCCGTGAATATCCAAGGATAAGGCAAGGAAGATGCGTGGACACCCAAGGTTAGGCCAAGGAGTGGCCGTGGGCATCCAGAGGTGAGCGCAAGGAGTGGCCATGGGCCTCCAGGGGTTAGGCGAGGCAAAAGATATGGATACCCAAAGTTAAGCCAAGCTAATGGCATGGGCATCCAAAGCTAGGCCAAGCCAATGATGTGGGCATCCAAAATCAGGACAAGCTAATGCCGTGGACACCCAAAGATAGGCCAAGCTAATAGCGTGGGCATCCAAAACTAGGCCAAGGCATGGCCGTGGATACCCAAAGCTTAGCCAAAGCAATGGCATGGGCATCCAAGTTTGGCCAAGGGGATGGCCGTGGATACCCACCATCAGGCCAAGGATTGGCCGTGCATATCCAACTGCTAGTGGCGTGAATTGGCTAGGGTTTGGCTCGAGCATGGGCTAGGCTAACGCGCATGCGTAGGTATTTTTACGTATAGGCTAGGGATATGGACCATGCTACTAGGCTAGGGTCGTGAGATATCAAAATACAGCTAATGGTAATTTAAATATCTTATCCCTATTATAAAATAAATTCATACCTTATCTCAAGTTATTTCAGGATGTCAGAAATTGATGCGAAATTACTCCTGTGACCTCCTCGCCAAAAACCACCATCAACATTAAGTCCCCTGCACAGCATGGAACCGTGAGTGTTCCAGGGTGAGCACAAGTTGATGGTCCAGCCGCATCCACATAGAAGCCTTATCCACGAATCCAAGCAGGGCATAAAGACGAACCCCACTCAAGCAACATCCAGAGAGTCCTGATCAAATCAAAACTCTCCCAAAACCGTGCGTGACATATTTCTGGGATAAACACCAGTTAATAACTTTAACGGGTGGAACCTTATCTCCACACTTGTCAATCCACTTGTAGATGCATCTGAGTCAATTCCTCCTATATAAGCAACAATTACTTCTTGAGTTTGAATTCTCAAAAACCCTAGAATTCAAAATTACTCCGCGCCTATATAAATATATGTCTCAGAAACACCATCAATCATATTTTCTCTGTATATTTTCTGATCTTCTTATATCATGTCGAGCAACAGTAGCAATGATATTCCTTTGAGCCAATTTATCAAGCGCAAGGCTTGGATTCCCAGCTCTGTAAGTAATTCTTCACTTGTGCTTCCTTATATTTTAGAAATTTATTAATCATGAGTTAACTGTAGAATGAAGAGGAAGGAGATAGCAGTACCAGTAATCCACGAAGCAAGATGCCAAAGACAAGCAACTCTTCACCAGTAAATCTCCTTCTTTATCTATCTTGTTTATTAAACACGAAAATATCTTCTTACTCTTTATTCTTTGCAGATTCTTAAAAAGAGTGTTCACGCTCCCCCAAGGAAGATAACTGAGACTCCCCACTCTCCTGCTTATTGTCATGTTTCAGTGGTAGACCTTGAGGATCACGTCCCTCCTGGAAATAGCATTAGGGCGAGTCTTCTTTTTGATCCCGAGATGCGATCCTTATCCCAAGAATACAAATTTGTTGGCGGTTTCTTAGTTCGGAAGAAATATGTTTCCTTGTATACGAAAATATGGAGGAAGTACGGCCACATAGCTACTACCCAAGTCTTGGGTAAGGACTGCTCAACGGTCTTGGTGTCTATGATCTCGTTATTGATGCCGATGATATCAGAAATGAAACAAGAATCACTGCACAAGGTCACCTTGGCTACTATTCTGAAATGGGAGCGTTTGCTTTCCTCCGCTGAAAACGTTAAGTTCAGAGTTGGATGGCTTCAGGCGCGACTTAAAAAGATAAAAATGGACCGGTTGTCTTTTCTAGCAGATGGCCCTGATCCCGAGATCATCGATGAAGATGAAAAAGCCATTGATGAAGAAACTGAGAAGGTCAATCAAATGGTGGAAAGCCTGAAAACCCTGGAACATGAGATTGCCGCAGAGCTGAAGGCTAAAGAGGAAGCAAGGGAAAGGGAATTGAAGACCCTTAAAGAGAAAATTGCAGAGGAAACTGCGAAAGTGGGAAAAGCTATCCAAAATTTGTCGGCTAAAACCGCGGCGTTTCAGGAAAAGATGGAAAGCTTGTATCAGAAAGATTATGCACTCCTGGAAGGCTTATTATGAAGAAAGATTTATTGTTTTTTTTTTTAATTGAATTGAATAAATAGTATTTTCTGAATGAAAAGTTTTTTTATAAAGATTGCAATTGTTAGGTGCAAATGAGGCTTGCACTAACTTGGAAGGAATCATAAAATTTTACAAAGAAGTAGTCAGAGATTCATATGTAATAACGTTTGAGCCATTTTCCATTGATTACCGTACCTTCGGGTTTTCCATCCAAGGTAGCGATTTTGTAGTAGCCACTAAGCGCCGCTTTAGTCACCACATACGGCCCATCCCAATTAGCTGAGAATTTTGGAGATGACATATCTTGCTGAATATGCTTGGCAGTCTTTAATACCAAGTCCCCAACTTGGAAGACTCTTGGCTTTACCGTCTTATCATATGCTCTAGAAATCCTTCTTCTATAAGCTTCCGCGTAAGCTTCTGCTTTCGAACGCCTATCTTCGACAGTATCCAATTCCGCAAACCTAGATCCAGAAATGTCGGTGTAGACCCCACTAGCCATGGCGATGCGCGCCGAAGGAATCTTGATTTCAGCCGGAAGAATGGCATCAGTACCATATACCAGAGAGTATGGAGAAGCTCCTGTAGAACTCCTTGGAGAAATTCTGTATGCCCATAATGCCATGGGGAGTTTTTCATGCCAAGACCGCTGGTTATCATGAACGGTTCGACTCAGAATCCGAATCAACGTCTTGTTAGTGCTTTCAGCTTGCCCATTTCCTTTAGGATAATAAGGTGTAGAGCAAATATGTTGAATACCATACTCTTGAAGTAATTCCCCCACAGCTTGATTAACGAAAGGCGAACCATTATCTGTTATGATGTGCTTAGAAACTCCAAACCTACAGATGATATTCTCCTTGATAAACTGAGCTATATTGACACCTTTGGTTTTCTTAAGCGGAATCGCCTCCATCCACTTCGTGAAATATTCAATAGCGGTTATAATGTGCTCATGTTGTAAAGAAGATGCGGGATTGATCTTTCCAATAAGATCAAGTCCCCAACTATAAAACGGCCAAGGGCTGCTGATGGATTGCAGAGGAAGACACGGAGAGTGTATAAGGTTATTATAAACCTGACACTGATGGCACCTTCGAACAAACATGGCAGCATCGTTTTCCATAGTAGGCCAATAATATTTTTCATGAACTTGTAAAAATAATTTCTTCTTACCTTGGTGTTCGCCTTCATGCATCTCCTTGAGTATAGTACTCGTCTCTGGATCTGCCAAGCAGCGTAATAAATCTCCACCAAAGCTTTTGCGGTACAGAATTCCTTCGTGAAAGACGAACCTTGCTGCTCGTCTTTTCAGTTTTTCCGCGTCTTTCTTCTCAGCAGGTAGATCATGATCCCGAGGATATTGGATGTAACGTTCACGCCAATCTTCAACGGGATGTACCATCAAGGCTTCAGAATGGTGCACAGCAGATTGGCACTTACTGCAAGAGCCCTGTATTTCTCTAGATTGAGTTTCCATGGTGGGCCAGTAGTATCCCAACCGTTGGAGTCGTCTGTATAGAGTGACCACTAGACTTTGTCCGCATATCTCTTCATGGACGTGATGAAGTCGTTGTTGGGCCTCGATATCTCCAAGACATCTAGATAAAGATCCATCTGAATTCCTATGGTAAATAATTCCGTGTAATAAGAAAAAGTTCTTCAGGTCTTTGAGACAAACTTTCCTTTCTGGTGATGATTGAGTGAGTTCATCAATGACAGGTGTCCTCCAATCATGTACTGCTGGCTCGCTAGTTTGTGCTAACCAAGTTGATGAAAGTGTACGCTTATGCACGGTGAGAGTCGTTTCCATACCTTCAAACTGTAACTTTGAAACCAATGTTGCTAGACAATCAACATGCCTGTTGTTAGTTCGACCGGTATGAATGATTATAGCTTCAGAGAAACGAGCTAATAGTCTCTGTGCTTCGGCGCGAAAAGGAGCTAGAGTGACCTCCTTTAATAAGTAGACACCATTCATTTGATTCACCAGTAATTTGGAATCACCTCTAATCTCCAGATTGGTAGCTCCCGCTTGTTCGGCCAATGATAATCCAATCAGGAAGGCTTCGTATTCCGCTGAATTGTTGGTACATCGGAAGTCTAACTTGAACGAATGTGAGAATACCTCGCCGACAGGAGAAACCAATATTATTCCAGCTCCTCCAGTGTTGTTACTTGGCGTAGCGGAGCCATCGAAGTATAATAACCAAGTATCCTCTTTGACCAAAGATATTTCCGGAAATTCCCCAGGCACATCTTCATGCAGGCGGTGGTGTCTTCTCCAGGGAAGGCTGCAAGAAGATCTGCGACAGCTTGGCCTTTGATTGCCTTTGGAGCCACACAAGCGATATCAAACTCTGACATCTGCAGTAGCCAACGAGCTGGCCTTCCGAGCAGAGCCGGTTTGGACAAAAGGAATCTTATGGGGTCTGCTTTTGTGATTAGCACGACCCTGTTGGATAAGAGATAATGCCTGAATTTCTGGATTGCGAAGACTAAGGATAGACATGCCTTCTCTACCTTCGGGTAGCGGAGTTCGGCATTCTTCAGAGTACGGCTAATGTAATATACTGGATATTCAACATTATCGTCACCTTCTTGCGCGAGGAGTGCTCCGATAGCAGTGTCGCTTGACGCCGTATAAAGAAGTAGAGGACGTCCCTGTACTGGTGCTTTCATTACTGCTGGTGATAATATCAATTGCTGGATCTTCCTAAATGCCTCCTCTTGGACAGGAGACCATATGAAATCTGCTCCCTTCTTTAGTATAGGAATGAACGAGACCACGAATTGTGCTAAGCCGGGAATGAACCTCCGTATGTAAGAGACCTTCCCCATGAAGCTTTTGAGTTCTTTTACCGTCTTTGGTGGCGGCATTGTGGTGATTGCTTGCGTTTTGGTAGGGTCCACCTTGATTCCTTCTTCAGTTACTTGAAAGCCTAAAAACTTGTGTAGTTGGTAAAATCCCCAAAGTAGAGATTTTACCAATACACCCAATAATAACACAAGAGAAACACATAAACACAAGGTTTTATTAATGATTTGGAGGTGATTACATGAATTTCCATGAGAACCTAAGTGTTCTTCATGTTCTTGAGAGAAGTAGAGAAGATGGAGGTGGTGAGAGAAAGTCTTAGAAGCCATCCCTTATTCTAGGGTTTCATAGCTATTTATATGAGATCTATTTGACGAATTTACAATATTACCCTCAAAGGGAATCCTATGCTAGAGTTCTTCTATGGTGTACCTTCTCCTAGGAAAGTTTAGTTACACTGGCCTTGTCATGGTGCCACATAGCGGATACACTTCAACACCCAATAATCATTTTTCTTCCTCCAACAGGCTTGGACGGCGACCTCAATCTCCATTCTTCTAACTTCAGCGGACTGGTCTTCTACTGGATAAGGATTGCTGACGCGGATCCCACTGAGTCAACGAGTCAGCTCTGACAATCTGATTACTCTGATCTTCTGACAAATGCTCAACTACTTCTCGGCTTTCTGTCGGTGACGTGTTCATTACCCGCTGATCACAATTCACTCTTCCATTCTTCTGGCGGTATTTGTTGATGTAGCCTCAGCGGCAGCTGATGTAACTTCAGCGGTCATTGATTGATATAACTTCAGCGGTATTGTATGCTAATGTGGCTCTTGGCGTTACCCCGCTGATCTCCTATGCATAATGATGAACATAAAGCTTCTGTTGATGATTCTGTACTTCTCACTGATACTCTTCTTACGTAGCCTCACCTCTAAGATGCTTTTATTTGTAGAATGCACTTTCTACACCTACAACTTGCCTGAAGAAACTCCAAACGCACACTTTAGAGGGTTCATCTTTAACTTGTACTCTCTACATCTGTCAAACACCTGTCTTAGCACGTCTAGGTGAGATGCTCATGTTTTTGATTTGACCACAACATCGTCCACGTAATCTTCAATTTGTTTATGCATCATATCATGGAATATTGCTGTCATGGCTCGCTGATAGGTAGCACCTGCATTCTTGAGCCCAAAGGGCATCACATTATAATGAAAATTTCCAATTGGAGTTCGGAAAACAGTCTTACTTGCATCTGAATCGTACATCTTGATTTGATTGTAGCCACTGTAACCATCAATGAATGAGAACATGGCATGACCGCAGGTAGCATCCACCAGCATGTCGATGTTGGGTAGCGGGAAATCATCCTTGGGACAGCATTTGTTTAGATCCCTGAAGTCTACACAACACCTGATTTGACCATTTTTCTTCTTGACTGGTACCACGTTGGCTAGCCAAGTAGGATGGTGAATGGGTTTGATGAACCCTGCAGAGAGTAACTTTTGAATCTCGATTTTGATTTGTTCTTCTATCTCATGTCAAAAATGGCGTGGTTGTTGCTTCACTGTTTTCGAGCCGGGTAGAACGTGAAGATGATGCGTCACCAGTTTGTCGTCTAGCCCGGGCATTTCTTCATAGGTCCAAGCAAAAACATCCTGGTACTCTTTGAGAAGATTAACCAGGGCTCCACACTCTTCTGCTGATAAGGATGAGCTGACAGAGATAGGTCTAGGAACCTCATCCGTCCCTATGTTGACGGTTTCAAGAGCATCAGTGGTAGAGTCAGATCCATCCTGTAGTTGTGGCGGAGCTTCATGAATTTCTTCTTCTGAGGATCCTTCATGCCGATAACATTCTTCGATGCGGGGAGGTTTTCCGCCACCCTCCCCTGTTAATTGCTAACATTTTCGTCGCGAGTAGATAGTTCTACCCTCGGCATCGTATTGAGTAGTGAAATTATAACTCCTTTTGGAATAAGGTGATTCATGAGATATAATCGAACCATACCTAAGAACTCCTGATGAAGTAGATGCGCCTTCCGTGCTTTCCTCGATTGACGTGGGTGGTAGTGGCTTCTCGTCTTTGATAGAGTCCCACGCAGGTAGAGGAATGCTATAGACTTTGTTAGGCGGTTCTGGCGCGGTTTCTTTTGGTTCGAAGAATTCTGCTTCATATATTGGCGAATATGGAGATGCTGACGCCGCGACACGAATAATTTCTTTAT
This sequence comes from Papaver nudicaule, assembly GCA_023529015.1. Taxonomy (NCBI): domain Eukaryota; kingdom Viridiplantae; phylum Streptophyta; class Magnoliopsida; order Ranunculales; family Papaveraceae; genus Papaver; species Papaver nudicaule. The sequence goes on along the minus strand of JAJJMA010050183.1, from coordinate 1,378 downwards.
CAAGCACCGCCTTCATACATTGGTGATAAGTAGAGGGGACGACTTTGTTGTCGTGGATCCAGGGGCGCCCCAATATCATGTGGTAATCAGGTTCCTTCTCGATGACATGAAACTTCACCCTCGATTGGATGGGTCCCACCTTGAGATCCAAGTTGACATACCCGTAGGTATTAGTCATGTTTCCTTCAAAATCTTTCATTACAACAGGATGATGTACGATTTGATTTTTAGGAACCCTAGCGGTGCGCAGAGTCTTCAGAGTTATGATGTTGGCAGCAGCTCCAGTATCGATCAAGGCTCTTTTGAACTCCACGTTTTTGACGTGCGCCGTGACGTACAGAGCTCGATTATGTCCATCTTCGGCCATCATATCTTCCTCAGTAAAGGTAATATCCTTCACCATGGGCTCAGATGCGAGAGACATCTCTGAAACTTCTAGCGAGGGCGGAGTTAAATCCGCGTTGAAAGCAATGCGGTTGAGAGCAGCAAATGTGTCTACCCTCTGTCCCCTCGAGAAGTGTAATAATTCACATAAATTCTCTATTAAGAAACTAGCCTCTTGACTTACTGGTTTTTCGTAGGTGGTAAAACTCTGGATGTGTCGAGGTGGGTTGGCAGCTTTATTGTGCGGGCCTTCAGTCCCCAGTCCCCTGTTGACAGAGTTATCTCCAACGTCAGCGTATTGCCCGACTATTGTATAGAGTTGTTGGAAAGTACGGGGTTGGAATCTCCCCATTAATTCTTGATGCCATGGTTCCATCCCTCCTATGCAAATCTCCACCAGTTGTGACTCGTTCATCCCCCTATTGTGATAATCCAAAGCTTTGGCTCTGAATCTTCGCACGAAATCTTCTGGATCCTCCTCTTCTTCCTGATAAGTCCTTACCAGATCTGAAAGAGTGACTTGGCTAGGAATGGGAGCATTATCTGTGGAGGTGATATTGGCGATGGCCCCCACAGCATGAGGCGTGGCAGGCGTGATAACGAGTGGCAGAGACGAAGTAAGGCCCAAACCAAGAGATTGGGTAACAGTAGGAGTGAAAGGAGGAGATGAGTGGGATCCCACTAGAGTGGGGACGGCATTAGGAGTGACAGAAGTCACATTTTTTATGGTGGGACCAGCAGTGGCGTCTCTGATAAAAAGTTTGGTTGTGGACCCCTCCTGGACGCTCTTGAGAGATAAGGATGGGGGAGGCGTGGATCCCACCAGAGGGGATGACACGCCCAAGGGAGAGTTGGATAGGGTTGATCCTATCTGGGTTGAGGTAGAGGCGAGATTAGGGTTTCTGTTTGGGATAGAGCTCACGTTTTGGGTTTGAAAAAGGAGGGGTACCGAAATACTACCAACTTTTCGTTTTGGCTCGTGAGTCTTATGGTA
>JAJJMA010050181.1:0-10120 GCA_023529015.1 Papaver nudicaule | reverse complement strand
TTTATTTGGTATTGATCAATAAAATTTTCAACGGTATACAGTTCCTTAGCGACAAAGGATGGATTCCTAGCGATATTAGGATAGAGTGTATAGCCGTTACTGCGGGCAACCCATTCATAAAGAATACGAATAGAATTACCAGAAAGTTGAGCGGGATGCTTGTTAATATGTTTCAACAGCAGAAGAAGAAGGGGGTTGGCAGGATCATAGAGGGGGAATTGATATCTAGCCCTGATTTGGCCCATGGATATAACTAAATGGTTTTCATCTTGACCATCTTGGCGGATATGATTTAGGAGGAGTTTCTCAGAGCACATAGTAATGCCGGCAAGAGGAGAAATATTAAGCGCTGAAGTGATTTCATGATCCTTGGTGCAATATCCTTCCCAGTCATCACCCCAAGAAGGCTTACCGCCCACATCAGAAGATTCTTCATCCTCAGATTCTTGGTCTTGAGAGCGTGAAGACGATTCGGCGTCCTCACGGTTAGACCCTTGCTGCTGAAGCTCTCTTTCTTGATCATAGGAGGAGTCGGTTGAAGCCATTAGATAGTCGAAAAATATGAAGATTGATCGGTAACGGAAGTTGCAGAGATAAAGAATCACCGGAGTAAGAAAAAAGTAGATGAAAAGTGAATCTGGATGGAAGGTGTTGTAGAACAGTAGCCTAAAAAGGGTTTTACACCAAAAAGAAGTTGAAAAAGAGGCGGAAAAAGGAAGTTTCCGACTGAGCAGCGATGGTTTGTGGTGGTTAGGGTTTTGGTTTAGGGTTTTCAGAGAAGAAAGAAGACAGAGAAATTTTGAGAAGGAAAATGAATGAAAAAGGAAGGAGAAGAAGTATTTATAGGTAAAAGATTCCAACCGGTTAAGCAGGTGATAGGTCAAAAGTGAAACCCTAGATTTGCGGCATGCAAAAGCACGTGGAAGAAATCTTGTATATCAGAAACAAGCTGGCATTTTCGGCGGTTAAGAGAATTTCATCTTCAGCGACTAGAGTCTTTTAAGATGAAAGAGGCAAAATGTAGGTGTAGAAAATGCCTTAAGCCAATTTCAAGTACTTAAGAGAAGATTTATGTTGAGAAGGGTATTTATAAGAAGTGAAAGGGATGACAGCGGTATTAGTCAGCGGTAACTCCATATCGTAGCAGGATGCTGAGGAATAAGTTGGGAACAGCGGTATACATCAAGACATTGTTGGCGGTATGGCCTCGACAAAAGCTGAGTAAGTTGGTTGAGCATTTAATGCTGGACAGAACGGTCGGATTGGCAGAGTTGACTTATTGACCTGGTGGGATCTGAGTCATTGCTCTTATCTAAAGTATAGGAAGGACGCCGAAGTTGTAAAGAGAAGGCGCTGAGTTGCTAAAGAAGCATAGCTGTAAGGCGGTGAGGAATAAGACAAATGGTGTCAGAATAGTTTGTACTTATTAGCTGTATTCCATTACTTGTAAGCGCCTATATAAGGCAATGTACGCCCACATTTGAAGGGGTTGGAAAAGTGATTGCTGGGACTTGGTTTATTGAGAGGAAGCTATCTTCTTACTCTTTATAGCCCAAGTTGTTAGTGAGATCTTGAAGTCATTGTAGAGTGATCATCCTTAGCAAGGTGAGATGCAAGGATTTCATTAATAATAACATATGTTTGAGGGTTTTGGCTTACTTATTTGTGATGCTATACTTGTGATTTAATTCTTAGTTCTATTACATGTTACGTCTAAGTGCTGATATGTATTTTGGTTGAGGTTTACTCTAAGTATGTATGTTATACTGTGCTTATGGTCTTTAAATAGGGGTGTATTGGTAAAATCACTGCTATGGGGATTTTACCAACTACAAGGATTGCATTTGCTTTGTCAATATCTACCTCGATCCCCTTTTTGGTAACCCGAAAGCCCAAAAACCTGCCTGCTGTCACCCCGAAGACGCATTTTGCTGGATTCATCTTTAAGTTATATTCCCTGCACCTGCTGAATACTCGACGTAAATTGTCTGTGTGTTGTGCTCGGGTTTTTGCTTTGACGACAATGTCATCCACGTATACTTCAACCGCCTCGTGGTTCAAATCATGGAAAATATGAATCATTGCTCGCTGATACGTGGCACCAGCATTCTTTAAACCAAAAGGCATTACTTGATAGTAAAAATTTCCCAAGGGTGTGGAGAAAGCTGTTTGTGTTGCGTCGGACGCCTTCATTCGGATTTGGTTGTACCCACTGTAACCATCCATGAAGGAGAACATCTCGTATCCTGCTGTGGCATCTACCAGCATGTCGATGTTGGGTAAGGGAAATTCGTCTTTGGGGCACGCCTTGTTGAGGTCCCTGAAGTCTACGCAGCAGTGTATGGTTCCATTCTTCTTTTTTACCGGTACAATATTCGCAAGCCACGCCGGGTGATGAATAGCCTTGATGTACCCTGCTTTTATCAGCTTTTGGATTTCCTCTTTTATTTGCTCCTCCACCTCGTATCTGAAATGTCGTCGCGGCTGCTTGATTGGTTTCGCAGTTGGAGAGATTTTTAATTCATGACAGATTAAACTTGGGTTCATCCCGGGCATGTCTTCATATTTCCAAGAGAAAACATCTTGAAATTCTTTTAGCGTTGTGATTAATGATTCTTCCTCCTCTTGAGACAGGTTGCAGCCGATGCTTAGTATTCGTGGGGCCGCCTCTGATCCGATGTTAATACTCTTGGTGTCTTCTGCACTCTTAGATTCTGACTCGGCGTCTTCACGTGACCTTTCCCAAACATGGGGTACCTCTCCTTGTGCTATGTCCTCTACTACTTCGGTGCTGTGTAGCTCATTGTCTGGGTTAGGTACCCCGGCTGGTTGCTATAACCTATAGATGTGCCGCCCTCCGGGGAGGGTGACTATTTTGAACCGTTTAGACGTGTTTGTGGTTGGCTCTTGCGCGTCAGACATGTCAGTGTCCATTTGATACGTGGTTTCCCAGTCCGGGATGGGGGTAGCGTGGATGTGGGTAACGATTTCGCTAGGCTCACTCATTGCATCATAGAAAGCTGCTTCTGCCAGATAAGCTTCATCGGCTGCAAAAGGATTGATTGTTGCGGGCACTCTCTTCTGTTTCCCTTTAAGGAGAAACTTGATGCACTGGTGAAAATTAGAAGGTACAATACCATGCTTGTGCAACCATGGTCTTCCTAACAGCAGGTGATAGGATGTATGCACGTCCATTACGTGGAATGGCTCTGACGCTCTGATTGGTCCGACACGTACTTCTAGGTTAATGGTCCCTAACGTTTGTTGGCTGAGCCCTCCAAAGCCCTGGATTCTGGTTTGGAATTTTCGAATACGCGAATCTGGGATTCCCATGCTGGTTAGAATGTGCAGTGGAATGAAATTTAGTGACGCTCCTGTGTCAACAAATGCCCTTTTGAAATCATGTCCTTGGATAGTAGCAGTTAAATACAGGGGTCTGGTGTGATCGCACTCAACACATTTGTCTGCTGCAGAGAATGTGATAGTGTTCCTTGGTGTGATGAAGCGTCTCCCGGGATGGTCCACACTGTCTTCTCTGACTGCTACCTTACTGAGCAAAATGGATGCCATACGACGCTGTTCCTCGTCGAATCCCAGGGAATCAAAGAGTTGTACAAAATCGGGCTTGGTTTCTACCGTTGAAGCTACGTATGCTATGTCATATGCAGACTCTGTCTCGTAGATTTCCTCAAATTCTTGAGTAGTGTCATGGAAAAGATTAGCTATTTGTTCCTCTGTGATTGGTATTGTCCTGGGGTCGTGGGACGCCATGGCAGATTGGTGTTTCTTGAATGGCTCCTGTTGGATTTTGTTAGTGTCCAGCTGAATTTCTCCCCGCCTGAGCTTGTTGTGAAATCTCCACTTTAGAGTTCGACAGTCCTTAGTGGGATGGTCTACTTTTCTATGGAACATGCAATATCGAGGATGTAACTTGTCTTGCTCTGAGGGAGCATTTGGTGGGAGTGGGAGGGAGATCTCTTTATTTCGTATCCACTCCTTGAGGAGGTCTGCTATTATATCAAAGCTACAGGGGTAGTCTGGCGAGTGCTCCCTGGAGTTAGCCTTTGTGTTAGTCCGCTTGGTGTAGTTCTCCTCAATTCGCCCAGCTGGTCGCTTCTTCTGGTTGTCCTCCTCGCGAGCGTAAGACACCGAATGAGGCCACTGTGTTGACGTGGCAGAGAGCTCCTCGTTGTTAAAGTCTACTCGTGCGCAAGCTTCTTCTAGGTCTGCGAAGTTATCGATACGACCGTTTTCGAGAATCATTCGCGCGCTTGCTGGGAGGGCTGCAACGCACATTTGGACTAGGTCTTTTTCCGAGATTTTGGTTGTGCATTTGAGGTATTCCGCTCGAAATCTTCTAACAAAGTCCTGATATTTTTCGCCAGTCTTATGCTTGAGACTGCAGAGACCTGCCAGGGATATTGTGACAGGCTTGGAGTAAAACTTCTGCATAAAGGTTCGTTGCATGTTTGGCCACGACTTGATGTTGTCTTTCTGTAGCGAGGTGAACCACGTGAATGCGCTGCCGGTCAAAGATTTTCCAAATTCTCTAAGACAGATTGATTCTGTTGCCGCGTGCTCGTTTAAAGCCATGAGATAACGGTGCACGTGCTCGGTCGCGCTCTCGCTTCTATCGAAAAGCTTGAACTTAGGGCTTTTGAAATCAGGTGGCATCTCACAGACATGATCTCATGAGGGAAAGGTGAATGAATGGAGTAGCTCATTTGCTGTGCGTGGAGACCATAGTTTATTTCCAAATATTGACCCAAGTTTGTCCTTCATTTGCGTTGAGCCTATCTTCCATAAAATTGAATTTTCGAGAAAATCCACTTTTAGGTCCTTGAGGAGTGTCGTATGGGTCAGAGGAGCCATGTCCATTTGGTGGCGGGGTCTTGTTGTGGAGGGTGTTGTCAGGCTCGAGTGGTTCCTCAGTGTCATCATGTCTAGTAGTTCTTAACTGGGCTAACTTAGCGTGAATTGCTTTCTGTCTGAGTTCTCCCTCCTGTAGTTCTTGAAGGAGTATTTCCTCTTCTGTGGGTGATGTATGATGTGTTTCTAAATTTTGATCAAGATCTGTGCTCTCTTTGTTCTGGAGAGAGCTCTCTCCTGGGTGCTGCTCTTCTTCACCCATGGGGGGGGGGGGAATGAAGTTTTGCGTTTTACCAGATTGGGAAGTTACCGTCTTATCTCTATGAGCATGAGGCCCGTGAAGTCGCCATATGTAAATACCAGAGAAAACTAGTATATCTCGAAATGCGCGTTTTATTCAAGATGTTAAAAGAAGGTACAGACACTCCGCTCTAGAGAGTAATACATAAACTTCCCACAATAACTAACTGATGAGGAAATCAGAAAAAGAGCAGGACTATTTATAGGATCATAGTCCCGTTAAGATACAGACACGTGTTGGACAAACTTTCTCTTTCTTCTGATCTCCTCTGACACCCGTACACGTACCGTTTTTGGGCAGAATACTATCTGACATCCCTCTGCTTTAGGAGGACAGACCTGACATATGCTTCTCCTTGCACGTACACCCTCTCTGGCGCTACTCCCTTTCTCCTTCCCCTCGTGTGCTCTTACCTCTCACTCTCCTCCTTCTCTCCCACGGGTGCTGGCGCCCCACAGCCCCCTTTCCTTCTTTCCTCTTCCTTCCTCTCACCCTCTCACCCTTCTCATTCCTCCTCGAGCGCTGGCGCCCAGCAGCTCTTGCCCTTTTCTCCTCCTTCCTCTCGCCCTCTGCTTCCTTCCTCCTCCTCTCTTGGCGCTGGCGCCCCGCGGCACTCTCTTTCTTGCTCCCGCTACGCAGTCCACAATGGGGGTATCTACAACAAGAAGAGAATATCGAAGACAACCGAGAAATGGAACTCGGGTTCAGACCAGACTACAGAGAAAGGAGAGGAGAGAGTTGCTGTGAGTGATAAAGGAACAAAATGAAGAAATTGAGAAGAGAAAAATGAATGGAAGAATGGGTAACAACTTATGTGGATTTCGGGGTTAGAATGAAGCTACAAAACAATGAAGGATTTGATGCAGTTACATTGCTTTTGGGTTATGAATGGCGAGAGTTGGAGAAGGTTTTCAAGGATTCAAATGGATTTTATATATGGGTTTCGTCTGTTGTATGAATGATGATTGCTTTGCAGGGAAGGAGATTTTACAAAGGTTACGAGTGCAGATTGAACGCATCTCTGGCAGCATCACTTCACGCCTATCAAATGTTTGCTAAAAGGTCTAAATGACTAGTTTCTAGGATGAGCCATCTGTGTTGCTGCCAAGAAGATTACCAGTGGTTAGCCATCGGTTCTGGTGAGTATTCAGCAGGCAAAAGGAAAGTGGGTTAAGATTGGATGCGAGTTTTGTGAAGAAAATAAGAAGATTTGGGCAGAAGTTTGGGTCCAGCTTGGACTGCAATTGAGCAAGTTTTCAGGCGAGTTTTGGGTTGAATTCAGGTCCAGTTTGGCTTGGTTTTCTTTAGGGTTGCGGAATACTAGTTCGCAGGAAAGAGAAGATATAAAAGACCGCCAGAAACTCCCTCGACTGCTACCTTTCCTGCACCACTTTGCACTCAACACCACCTTCCTCTACCACTGTGCACCACCACCACAGCAGCGAGCCTGAGTTCTCGACGCCGCAACAACAAGAAGTTCACACAACAAGCAAAGAAGAAACGCTCTCCTGGATCATCACATAACAGCACCATCAACTGGTTTGCTGATTTGAGTTCATACTTGAGTTGTGTAATATTTATTTGATGCTTTTACTCGTTCCAATTAAATGAGTACCTTTATATGAAACAAAACACTTCCTTTGGAAACAATTCCTTTGATTAGGAAAGGATCGAGTCATTCATTATAAGATGACCAGAGTACTATGGAAACAAAACAATTGCCAAATCCTTTCCCGCGATTTTTTTTTTTTTTTTTTTTAAAAAAAAAAGGAAGAAGAAAAGGAAACAACTCGATGCTTTCCTATTCAAACACTGAATCTAATGCGAATGAATATAGAAGTTGGGTTGTCTATAAATACATAGACCTCAACAGAATTCTTTGTTATACCTAAACTGCTTGTTTTTTTCTCAACATAGCTAGCAATATATAGTTTTAAATGGACAAGCAATTAGCATCATCAGCAAACGCATCATCGCATGAGGGAAGCGAAAGACAGCATCCACCCATTCCAAAGGCAGTACCTTGGCTCGTTTACCCTCATGGAAAAGGTAGGAGATTTCAAACTTTCTATAATCCTTGTGAACCCGATAATAGAGATTGCATCAAGTCCATCCCGGAGCTGCGAGGAAGAGCATATTATCACAAAACTTGTCAACAAGGGTGGCTGGTTGTTATTGGTGGTGTTGAAGACAACGCTGATCAGTATTCTGTGGCTAATTCAAATCTAGATGATTGTTTCTTGTGGAACCCTGTATCGTCCGAAACCATTCCGTTACCAAACCTGGATCGTCGGCCTTCCCCTACCAAATCAAAATCAAAAAATTACTTCCTGTATGACTTGGTGTTATCCTCGCCGCCGCAGCTTCAGAGTACTAGTAGTCTCCACCACGACGATGAAGACTGCACAGTATTCCTCCTTTTCAGAGGCATAAATCATAGAGGTAAAGTTTGTTCCATCGAGCACATTCTAGTTTTTTGTCGACCCGGAGACAAACAGTGGAAAACAAAGGATTTGTATACAAGTGCTGATTGGGAAAGCATCATTGAGTCACTGCTTTGCTTTAATGGTAAGCTATATGCTTTCTGTGTTGAAAATTGGGTGAGAGAGATGGACATAAAAAAGTTATGGCATAATGAAGCCGAATATACCAGATCGTTCAAGGTAGAAGACACGGATCTAACATGGTATGGGGGAGGGGAAAGATTTAACTGTCACAAGGTACATTGGGTTGAATCTGGCAATGAAATCTTTAAAGTACATTTCAAATATTGCAATCCAAGAGGTTATAGAAGAGTTGCCTCGACACATATCTTCAAGTTGGATTTCTCGTCAAGGACATGGGTTTCGTTGAAGACACTGAGTGACCGTGTTCTCTTTTTGAGCATAAATTCGAACAGAAACGTGGAAATGTTACCCTCCAGGAGGTGTTGTTCGACTTCCACTGCATGTTGCTCAGCGGCCGACATGGGTCTAGAAAGGGGTTGCTTGTTTTATACACTGCCAGAAGATCCAACCTTGTACGTATTTGAAGTAGAGGACAATGCTACTACACTTGTCATGCCGCATCTGAAGCATCCAACGCCATGGTTTCTGCCCACTTGGATAATGATGCCGCCGGCCTCAGTAAACAGGCACGTGGGTGGAAGAAGGAGAAGAATAACAGATCTTCTGATAGGCCAAGATACAACTGAAACCATCGTAGAAGAGGAGAAGAACATGAGCAGGTTGAATGATTTGGATTATGACAGCACAGAGGCGATAGCAAGATTTCTCCATCCAGTGGATTACAGTCATTTTCGTCTAGCCTGTAAGCAAAATTCTACATTCCTCCCCGCATTGAACCGGATGTCAGCTTCCACGAGGACATCAGCAGATACATACTTATCTCCATGGATGATTTCCATCTTCAAAGATGATGATGAAGAGACCATTTGTGCTGCCGTAGACCCGATGCATAACAATGACAAGTATCTTATGAAAATGTCTGATAAGCTGCTTGTTGGTGCTACAATCCGTTTTTCAAAAGATGGATGGCTTTTACTGTCCATTGGTAGAAATAAGGTGATATGCTACAATCCCTTTACAAGAGCAGTGATTCGCCTTCCAGATGTACCCGACGGTTGTGTACTTGGTGGGATGTCATTCTCGTCCGTACCAACTTCTCGCGATTGTGTGGTTATTGTCATCTCCAATTGGTTTGATTTATACGGTGATAATCATATTTATATCTCGGTCACGGAGCCGGGAAAGAGAGCAACTGGTTGGACTACTCATGACTTCTATTATGAAGGCGACTTTATGCACGACTTTATGCCGTGCAGTAACAACCCTGTTTTTCATAACGGGGGTTTCTACTGCCTTGATTATAATGGAATGTTGGGAGTTTTTAACGCAGAAGATGGCATCCGCTGGAGAGTACTTCCGAAGTCCCTGAAAAAATCCGATGGTTTCTATCCAAGTTTTTTGGTGGAGTGCAATGAGAAGCTTTTACTGGTGAATTTGGGGCAGTCTAGGAAATCGATAGAGCTTTATAGATTGGATGATTCGGAGATGGTCTGGGTCGAACTAAAGAGTTTGGGGAAGCATGCATTGTTCATCAGCTATGCATCCAGTTTCTCAGTTGTCGCTCCCCGTAGTTGCATGGAGAACAAAATCTACTTCCCTAGATTATACGGCGAAAGGATTTTATACTACTCTCTTGATACATGCAGATATCACTGTGTTGGGAGTGATCAACATTCTTCGCAAGATTTCCATAATACAAAGGAAAGATCAAACTGCACTTGGATTGAACCTAACTGGACTCAGGCAAGTTGTGGTGAAGAGTCTGACAGCAGTATCATTCTTACCAATTAAAATCCAGTACTTATGTTCCTTTATAATAACTTGTATTGAATGGAAATGTATTTGAGTAGAATTTCCACATCTTTGACATAACTTTACAATTTGAAATATATACTTCCGTTTCTGTCAAGCCAACACAATTCAGAAAATATGTCTCGTAAACTTTTCCTTGATCTTCTGAATCTTGCTTAGTGATTGCTGATTACTGATCCAGAATCTAAACTAGTGAATACAAGTTATTAATGCGACCAAGAATCTAACTTGTTTTTCCTGCCGCGCAAAATGCAGGGGCAAGACTTGTTCCGATGAGACTTGTTGGAAGTAGCATCCTAATTAGATTGGTTGTCCCTATTTACCACCCACACTTTCGCTATTTCCCACTCCATTTGACAATTTATAAAATTAATCAATTTTCAATTCTAATTTCTACTATTTACCACCTACCAAAATCAAAAATGATTTGACTTTGACTACCATTATTTGTCTTTCTTCTTATTCATTAATCCTTTTTTTAATTAGAAAAACATTAATATACTAAATTGGAAAACCTTGTTTATTACACAAAAATTGTATTTCATCTTGTATCATATCATTTAAATTAGTT
>JAJJMA010050147.1:0-10958 GCA_023529015.1 Papaver nudicaule | reverse complement strand
TGAGTGAAAGCCCAAATTTTTTCCTTGAAGAACCCCCGCTACCTAAGTGGAGATTTATTTTCGCATTTTTCATTGATGAACGTAAGAGTAATACTTCGAACGTTAGATTAGGGGAGTGTAATTGAAAGTGCGTTAAGAGAGAAAACGGAAGTGTTTTAGAGTGTGAAAGGAGTGTCAAACTTACAAATGAGCAAATTTAGAGATCGAATCGGAGCCGCTACTTGACTCCCCGAAATACGGATGCCGTCCAAGCTCAAAAACACCATTCGCTCTTATAATATAGATAACTAAATTAGCCTTGGATTATAAGAAAAACATTCATATTATAGAGAAATCATTTTTACGAAGGGGTAATCTTTACAAAGATTAAACTAAGTTAGAACCAAAATCTTTTATTACTTTTCTCAAAATTTTGTATAAATGTATGAAAAATATAATTTTCGAAGACAAATAATGGAATATAATCTTGGATTTCAATGGTACTTAAGAAAGTCCATGGCCTAGGTAGCGACCTCTATTGCAAACTGAGGAGGGGTGCTCGCCTAAGATCTCCCCAACAAGGAGAGTCTACATCATAATTTGTTCCTCGGGGAATGCGTTCGCGCGGCCTCTGCCTAAAAAAAGAAGGAAAAACAAACATTAATGCTATATATTAAATTAAAGAAATTTAAACATTATAATTAGTGTACTAAATAGCATTTCTAGTTTTGATCATTTAAAGATTTGTTGTTGGGATAGATCTTGTACTAAACATCATATTTTAATTATTCACATGGTAAATTGAGTATAATGAAATAAATGCTTCTAAAAAAATAAAATATAATGACACAATATCATAATTCATAACCATCTTTTGTCTCTCTTCAAGATTTTTTCTTTCGAAAACAAAAATAGCAGTCTGTTCTAACATAAACTTTTATATATATATATAGAAAGAGAATTTATTAGATGATAGAATGTACAAAATTACAGTGGAATAGAAGCTACGCAATGTAGCTGAAGAAAGAAAAATCAGAAAAAAAATTGGCGTCCCAATTATATATAGAGCTAAAGAGCATAAAATGGCCAAATGCATTAGCCCATGCAAACACTACGGACTTCGTCTCAATTCCCAAATCCAAGTTTGTTTTATAATTATGTTTGCAGTCCCATATACTGGCTTTCCTATCAGTCCAGAGCACCTACACCACAACACCAGGGATCAACTTCCAATTAGCACTGGCAGAGAAAGAATGAGTATTCCAATTGTATATAACAGCAATAAACTCTCTTCCAGAGTTTGATCCATTTTGTACGGTAGAATTCATAGTGATGGTTTTTTTTTTTTGAGGAGAAAGGTTAAAACTTTATTGAAAAAGAAAAAAAGAAGCGAGATACAGAGCGCCTAGGCGAAACAAAAAGGAGGGCGGCGCCAACTCCAAACAGCAAGAACAACCACAAGGGGAGGGCCAGCATGCCAACTCCCAACTACAAGAAAACAACTAAAGGCCTCATGCGCCTTGAAACCAGAGAACAAAAACAAACAGTAAGGTAGGGCCTAAGGAGGTATCTTCTTAGCCTGAGATCGTTGCCCTCTCCCAAAATTTTCCACATTGGGGTTACCGTTTTTTCCATTCCAATTGATCCTGCGCAGCTCTCTTTCTCTTCTCTTTGATTCCTTCTCCTCACAGGTCATAGATTTGAGGTTCCTCTCAAATTCAATATCGGTTAGTTCTTCGTTGTCTTCTCCTAAATCTTGAAATGAATTAGTATCTTCAATCGGAGTTTTAGGCCTTGAAGGTGAAGCTTTTTCAGCTGCTCCCACCTTGTTGATTGGGAAGCGATCTCTTCAGTGAAATCATTGTAAACCATGAAAGGGTTCTTTTTAGGAGAAAAGCCTTTTTTCTTACCTTGAACTTTAGTCCAACCGTCTGGATCTCCTTTATCTATAACATGAACCCCGCTGTTAGATGAAGATGAGGACATTACTTTGTTGCTTGTGACTGCAGTAGCCTTCTTTCCCAAGCATGGATTCATCTCCACATTCTTTGCGACTGTAGTATCCGATCCACATACTGTTTTTGCCCCAATTGCAGCCTTTGAAACTACAATAGCAGGAGTAGTTTTGTAACCCACAACATCAACACCCTTTTTGTTTGCCCCCTTGGTTGGTGATTTGTGCAATACACCTTCTACATTTGCTTCATTAGTAGTTTAAATAAACATTCATAGTGATGGTTCAATCAAGGGATGTATTATAAATAAGTGCCTATAAGGTTTGCACTTCAATGTTAATATGTTTGTGAGTGTGACAAAATGAAAAAAATTTCATTAGAGTGCGAGGTGGAAGAACGTGGCCTTACTTGGTATATAGACAAAAGAATTAGGAACTGTCTCTTGGTAAATGCAACTGCATGTGTGCCAATCCAAATTAAATCTGCCACAAGATGTCATGTGTCATGATCCGTACGGACAATCGTAATATAATTTGAAAACATCGAAGAGATTAAGATTAAAAAAAAACGATGATACAGTTTGAACCTTTTTTTTTTAATAGAAAAACAGGGATTAGCCCTGAACAAACAAACCTAGTAACTTATCCAATTCTCATGGGAAAATGAGTTTAACACAGTTCTTAACTCCATTTCCCCCCAAGAACGGCTAATGTTTGAATGAATACAGTACACAGCTAGGATACCAGCATGAAAGTTTGCTGTTTTTGGAAGAAGGGAAATACTCTTAACACTACTTAACCAAGACTTATGACTAACAATGTTGCTTCCATGCAACCAACTTTTGTTTTTTTGATTTAACTGTAACTCTTTCTTTGTAGCTTCAAGGACTTTCACGTTGTCACTTTCGAACTCTATCGAAGGGTGATTCAGCTGTTGAGCCCAAAGGATTGTACTTGAAGCTGCTTTCTCCTCTAACTCTTCTCTTGAAGTTCCATTAGTGACGAAACTTGATGCTCCAATGCGGTTTCCTGAATGGTTACACACAATAAGACTCATACCACTATTAGTACAATTATCATTCATAGTAAACCCAATATTAATCTTTAAACCTAACATGACAGGAGATTTAAAACTAGGGGTTCTAATGATATGTATATGATTATTGTTCTCTAGAATGTTACTGTTATGAATGTTTCTATTGAAAAGGGTAGTGATGTTGAAGCCAATGTTACTGATGTCAGGCTTTTTCTGCTCAAACACCCAGCTGCAACGGGCCTTCCAAATCCCCCACATTACAGTCGCAATCATCTCAGGCCAATGATCATTACCACCATTGCTTTCCTTATCTTTATCAAACCAGTGGTTCCACCAGTCCCTGAAGGAGAGATGCCTAATACTGGCATGATGATGATCAATATTTAGCCTCTCATAAATAGCAGTAGCAAAGGCCCGTTCATTGTACAGTTTGAACCGTTGAACACTATCTCTTTGATCCGAATACCAGAACATTATCGTGCCTCGGAGAGGGGTAGTTCATTGTACGGTTTGTTTTTGTTTAACTTAGGTTTGTTTCATCGACTCATCATAAAAGTTTACATTATGCTTTCGGTTTTAGGTTTCTCACGGTAACCAAAAATTTCCATCTCGGTAAAGTAGCTGATAATCATAATCAATGTAATAAGATCAGATATCCACTGATACGGGCGAAATTGATATATGCCCCCCGGATCCGTCCACCAACAGTGTTTCCACCAGGCGTGGCGCAATGTGATTGGGTGATGAAACACTGGGCGGGGCCCCCTGCTGCTCCACCGACCAATGGGGGTGCGCCACGCAGGCGGGGGAGAGCTTGGTGGACGGATCCGGGGGCCCTGTAGCAGTTTCGTGATACGGGAGGGGGGGGGGACCAGGTTATTTCTGTCATTTGCTCTTAAATAGAGGAATACAATATCTTCAGGAGGAGTACTTGCTTATGGATCCCTCAGCTAGTTGGTTTAGCTCGTTGACATTAAGAAGTTTGATGGAAGTAACTAGTGAGAATATGTGGAACCTGCAGATCCCTGAAGACTGAACTCTGAAGCAACGCGGTAAAAACACGAGCACTGCTGCTGAGTGTGGTGCGACTGAGAATACGCTTGTCAATTAAGTCAATGAGTTTGGTCAAGTGTGGCACGTGAGAATATTCTTGCTCATGTAGATAGTTACTTAGAGAACAAAAGAAGATTGAGCTTCTTCTTACCAATCATAGGTTGTTTTGGGACCAGGGGTTAAAATCAACGTGGACGCTCGATTTGGAGTACTTTGTTACTTTTGAGTCCTTCACAGCCTTCACTGGTTCTAAGACACATCCATAACTAGTTGGACAAACAACTGATCAAAGAAAAGACGAAAACTAGTTGGCATTTGGCAAAACAAAACACAAATCACATGAATTTAGGATCTCTTAATTAAACTACTTGAGATAATCATTAATCATGGAATAATTTACTCATGCTCGCATGTTTCAATGCACGTGCCTTCCCGTTACTTTTTCTTTACTAAGAACTAAGAAATGTTAAGGCGGGAAGCGAAAACGAAAAGGAGAAAAATGGTCTTTCTAGCTTTCTTCGAATAAAAGTACAATGCATATTTCGATCTTTTCATTATGCATTGTATATGCACCGTCTACGATACTAATTTGCCTTTGGTCGAATAATTCATACCCTAGTTCATAATGCACGTATATTTCAAATCTGAATATCGGATATATACTGGTTTTTCTAATTTGCACTAAAATTTGATAAAATTGTCGAAATAGTTATTCGAGCAGCTAATGTAACATGAATTCGTATTGGGATATAATACAATATTAACAGGGGTGTATTCGGTCAGGAATTATATAAATAATAATGTATTTTAATTTGTCAGAACCAAGAGGATTAATATAGAATGTAAAAGGAGTCTTGCCGAATATAATAGATTAGACTAAAAAAAATTATGGAAAAACACGGAGTAATAAAGAGTTCTAAAAAGAAAGATTATTTTAAAAGATGTGACATGACATAATAGAGTATAATCTATGTCATAATGGTAATGTAAAAAAATTGTAATTTTCCCTGGAATTTTTGTCTTGGCGGTAGTGGAGGTGGACGTGGTGGTCGTGGTGGTGCTGGTGATAGTGGTGAAGGAGGCATAGGTGGTGATGGCGTGACAATTGTAGGTTGCATAAGTGTGGCGGTGACAATGATGGTGGTGGTGGAGAAGGTGGTGTTTGTGTTGACGGAGATGGCGGAGGTAGTGGCGGTGACAATGTTATTGGTGGTGGAGGAGGTGGTACTGGTTGTGATGGTTTGATTGTTTTAATGCAATCTAGAAAACCAATTATTGTACAATATGATTAGTCATACAAATACTGTGGATCAAAATATCATCGGAAAAAGTGAGTACAAACCGTCTTAGGCAAGGCCGAAAGATGTCATTCATCAAACTTTGGAAAGTAGCTGGTGCATTCAAAAGGCCAAATGGCATGAACAAGAACTCTTAGTGACCATCATGTGTTCGAAATATCATTTTTGGAATATCTGGCTCATGAAGTCTGATTTGGTGATACTCGAAGCGTAAATCCAAATTAGAGAAAGTGTTGCCACCATGTAGTTCATCCAATAATTCGTTCAGTGGGATTGGAAAACGGTCTTTGATATTTAAGGGCACGGTAGTCTACATACATGCGGCAAGAACCATCTTTTTTACGAACCATTGGAACTAGAGACGAGTACGGACTGGAACGTGTACGAATCATTCATGTTTCTTGCAACTCAAGACTATCTTCTCGATTTCATCCTTTGTAAATGTGGATAACGATATGGTTGCACATTGACCAGAGTTGAATCTGGAGCTACAAGTAATGGTGATCATGTTAACGCTTATAAGTTAATGATTTAGGTGATTGAAAAATATCAGAGAAGCTCAAGATTAGGTTCTCAAATTCAGGAGGAAGAACCGGAACACTTGCAGATGTTGAGAATGCAGGTGTAGACAACTGGAAAAGAACACCAAATTGTTCCTGGCGTAATAAAAGTTGCATAGGAACACTATCCAGTAACATTATAGTTGGTGACTTATCTCCAACTAATGAAATATCATATTCACCTGACTTAAACTTCATAGTTAACTTAGAAAAATCCCAAGAAATGATTTCCAAAGTACGCAACCACTGTAATCCTAGTACTACATCACAACCACTGATGCCTAAGAGATAAAAATCAATTGAGAAGACAAATCCCTGTAAGTTGATGGAAACATTCAAACATGTGCCTTGTGTAGGAAATAGTCCAACATCACCAATCATAACACTTAAAGGAATACCACGCGATTGAATAAAGTAACCGCACTGCTTGGCAACAGAAGGGTGAAGAAAATTATGAGTAGAACCAGAATCGATAAGAACTGTAATTAATTGCCTTTTAAAAAAACCAATAAGACGTCTTGTTCTAGGTTGTGGAGAGTCAATAAGTGAATGTAAGGAAATTATATGTTCATTGACCAAGTTCACTTATAGCATCTTCACCATTATTATTGATTCACTTATAACTTGTTCACCATTATTATTGATTCACTTATAACATCTTCACCATTAATATTATCATTTATACCAAGTTTTGCAATGGTGACACCAGCTGGTCCTTCTAAAAGCATAAATCGAGATTGAGACAAACATGTCCAGGCGTGTAAGCCTTTTTCGCAACGTTGTTTTTATTCTGCCCACGACAATCTTTTAACACCCTGGGGGTAAAGCAGACCTTAGAGGTGGTGTCGCAGAGATAGTTGTTAATTTTTCGGCTGGGAGATACGATAAAAATACCTCGTTTCAAGTATTGCTGCCTCTTCTTGCCATACAGCTTGTTCGAATGCGTCTACCAAGGTTCAAGGACTATGTGAGCGAACATCAGCACAGATGTCGGCACGAAGACCAGACATAAAAATATTAATTTGATAGGATTCAGGCATCTCAGTCACAAAATTCAATAACTTTTCAAATTCAGTAATGTAGCCGCGAACGAACTGTACCTTTTTGAGCTATCTTGGCCATACTTATGAGCGCTAAAACGACTCCTTATATTGTTAGGAAATTGCGTCCAAGTTAATTCTCCTTGAGACTTGGTAACCCATCGATACAAGAATATTGCGTCGCCACCGAGATTAACAACAACCATTGGTACCTTCTTCAAATTTTGTATCCAATACAAAGAGAAATATTGTTCCGCCTTGAAAATAAATATAGGAATTTTTTTATTGTTCGAACTCCCTTTAGAGATCGAGCCAGTTGTTTCTTCTTCTGTTCAGTAGTATGGCCATTCCCCTTTTCCGTATCAGTATGTGACGCAAGACGAGTTGCTATGGCTAATAAGGTCTCATTAGTAACCTTTTGGTCTTCTTGAGTAACCTTTCGATCTTGCTCCATCTTGGTAATTAAGGTCTGAATAGCTGTGGTGAGATCACCAACTTGTGTTTCCAAGTTTTTTTTTATCGTCGTCTTCAATGAATGCGTAACAACTAGAAGGAAAACAATCTGGGAAAGAAAAGTAAGGAGAGAATAAATTTTTTTTTTTTTTGAGATGCGTGGAAGAGTGAGAGGAAGGGAAAAAATGGGAAGAAAAGTTGTCTCAAATCAAATTAATGCTCTGATCCAGATGTTAGCGTATCAGTGTTAAGAACAATGAATAAACTAAAAAATAAAGTAACTTGTGTCGAACTCGATAGAATATATGTCTTGCACGACATAACATGTGACGGTCGACCTAAGTTTTGTCTTCCAAAGGTAAACATCCAACGACTATATCATCCAACGGTCAAAATTCATTCTCTAATAATATTCAATCTTAAACATTATTCAACTCAAACCTTTTACAATATTTTCAATAATCGACTTAATCTCACGCTAGCTATGGGTTGTCCACAGTATCATCCATAATGAAAGAAATTTAAGTATCTTGGAGATGAAGATTTGTGTATTTGTAGAAACTACGTGTCTCAATCTCTTCAACCTATTACCGAAGAGACCCTTCAAAGATTTTAGCAGAGCCTATTTGAAAAATATAAAGAAAAGTGATGCAAGTATGCAGATGGGTCGTTTGTGAACGCTTAAGAGAGAGGTGATGCAACTTGTGAATGTAATCATGCAAATGAATCGAACATGAATGTGAAACCAATTACGAAGTGTTAAGAAGATCGCTAGTGGAATGAGGAAGAGTGAGAGGCAAATATTTTTCGTTCATAAATTGTAGCACGTCCTGCAAACAATGTGAAACATATACAACCCATTTTTTTATCGATGCTCGTCCACCACCTGCAGCTCAATAAAGGCATACATTATGTTTTAATTTAATTTGCACTTGTACTACCTCCTAAGAATTTGCAATGCCTTATTTATTTATTTTTAACCGAAAACAGCCGTTATAGGGTACTCTATATAAGGTGTTAACTAAATCTCAAACTTTATCTAAAAAATGGTTTCGTTTCTCTGACCCAAATATTTTTTGTTTCATCTTAAAAACCCATCATTTAAAATGTGTATATGAGGAACCCATAATTAGTTAAAAATGAATTTGATTACAAAAATAACCTTCCAATTAATTAATTGTTGAAATTTATTTATAGAAAATAGCTGTAAAACAATAGATAAACAATAATTCCTAAAATGACTCATCTTGACTTTTCTGTTTACCAAGTCCAATTTAACCGGGAAAAATGCAAATTTAGAATTTCCACTAGCCAGCTATAGTCACAAGTTTCACCAGTTATATTTTGGGAAAACCACAATTATCCATTTTCATAATTTATTGATAATCGTAATTTTCATGTGGAATTAGCTTGTTTTGTGAAAATCATAATCCTCACTTTTCAAAATTCAGTGATAATTTGAATTTTCTGTATTCTTCAATTTAGTGGTAATCGCAAATATCACATGTCATAATTAATTTTTGTGAAAAATCACAATTATCACTTGAAAAATACAAGTGATAAAAGGAATGATCCATCAAAACAATAGAATCCATGGTGCTAAACAATAGAAAACCACATTAAATTTTTGAATGTAGTTTATACTTTCCGGTACAAATCAAGTTACAACAACATAGGGAGGCTATGTCGCAAATCATTGAAACCATGACTTTGAATGCCATGAACAAACGTTCTCTAACCTGTTAAACTGTAATCTTCAAGCAGCTCATCCGTAGTATCCTAAGTAATTGAATTAATTTCTATGTCAAACCAATTAAGAAATCCCTAATTCCTAACAAATGTAAATTGCAAAACTAGTAAAATAGGTAAATCACATCAAGAAACAGCATGCCTGTAAACCAATTAATAAATTAGAAATCTTTCTGCCTAAGCCTATACAAAATGAAACGTTAGTGGAGTAAGTGGGTAAAACAAAAGAACAAAAAAAGATTACAAGAAGTTTTCAAGGACAATCACCATTAACCAAGAGACAAAATCAATGTTTGGTTTTCGTCTACTTCACAACGCTAGTCTGTAAGACTGTAACATTTTTTTAGGTTCATCTTCCGAAAATATCTTATAGAGATTTGAATACACATTCAATTACGATCCTAAAAAATTGGATCCGATATATGTTCAATGAAAATTGATTCGGCCATATCTATATATCCGTGGAGTTTTGGACGGTAAAAATTGGTAACAAAAGTTTTCGTAATTATTTTGTTAATAAATAAAATCAAAAAGGGTATTTTAGCCATGAAAACTAAATGATTATACAAAGTCAATGCAAAAGTTACCAATTTCCCCCATAATATAGTATTTTGGGTTCTAAATATATACCATCTTAATGGTGGATTTTTAGAAGAGAGAGAAGTGTAACTTGGGTTCTCTAGAAATTTCCAGGTTTCGCAATACTCATCTCAACTTCATCTAAAAATGGAAGGTTCAAGTTTTCATTCGTCAATTAGTTGCCGCCTATGTCCCTTCACTGGTCACATTTCACGTGATTGATCTTGGGAATGTCACAGATGCACTTTAACGAAAGGGTTCTTGTTTCTTAGGATATCATCAACAATGGATTTTCAGAAACCTTAAGTGAAGTACAACTTTCGTGGTGTTTCTGATTGGTTCACTGTTATGTAGCTAAGCATAAATGTATTCCACCACCGATTCTATAATTGTAACTAAATATCGAGTTCTATAGTGAATTTTTTTTTTCTGCTATTCATGTGTTGGATGTGATCACATGGCTTATGACTGCCAACCGTATATCATGCACAAATCTCTCTTTCGATGCTAAGATAAATTACTGACATTCAAGCTACCCGATTCTATTGTAGATGTCACTGTGGTAAAATAGTCGGGTGATGACACCGACGACCTAAGTTCGAATCTCGTCTGCATCGGGGTGGGAGGGATTTTTCTTTATTTCTTTGCCTAGCTACCTGGGCTTGTAGGTAGTGGCTTCGGTCCAACTTTACAGGGGTGTATTCAATCAGGAATTTTATGGATAATTAAGATTCCTGAAATTTCCATGGTATTCAATTTAGACTTATCCGGATTCTCTAATTTTCAGAGGCATTCAAATTAGACTTATTCGGATTCTCTAATCTTTCGAGGTATTCAATTTTATAGATATTGAACTCAATAACAATCCGAGGTATTCAAGTTTTGTAGATAGTTAATGACTCAAGACTTTTATGGAATCTTGTGGATATTACAAGGTAAAATGTATACATTATTTTCTTTTACAATTCTCAACCCAAGACACATGACTTTTGCGGAAACTTATGGATTATGATATTTTTCTTATAAACTAGCGTTTGTACCACCACCACCTCCACCATCACAACCACCACCTCTACCACCAACACAATCGTGACCGTCACCACCTCCGCCACCACCAACACCACTGTCACCGCCACCACCATCAACACCATTTTCACCACCACGACCACGCCTTCGCCTACTCCACCACCATCACCATCAACACCACTGCCACCACCACCACCAACACAATCGTGATTGACACTACCTCCGCCACCA
>JAJJMA010050126.1:0-11167 GCA_023529015.1 Papaver nudicaule | reverse complement strand
TATAAATGATAATCATGGATTTGGTTGTGTTGGTGGAATTATAGAGAGATTTGGGAAGCAGCAATGGTGGATTCTTTAGATTTTGAGAGGATGAATTCAGAATATCCGTAATTAATTTAATTTTATATTAAAATATCAAATCACTAGATAATGAAAAATTAAACTCTGATTGTGGAGGGTAAAACCCCTCGGGACACGTGTCGTAAATCCAAGAAGTCAAAACTACTCCAGGGGAACCAGCAACGAAGCCTCGATCCAAACCAAAGAGGAACGAGACAAAACACGACGAGTGAAGACTCGGACAAAAAGTGATTCGGACCGTACCAAGGAACCGAAGCCCCAGAGCCATCTTCGGAGCACCACCGAAGGAACCGCCTTACTCGACAAGGACTGACACCACCACGATTGAGTCTCTTGTCGTATTAGCTGTAAACCACCCAAGCTCGGCCTATATAAGGCGAGCTTGGAAAACTTTGTAAGGGTTGGACTCTTTTGGGTAAAAACCTAAGCGGCAAGAGTGGGATTAGGTCTGTATCTCCTCTGGCTCCTTAGGGTTATAATCCATGTAGTTACAACGCTGAAATACATACAAATCTTTATACATTTAGCCTTTGATTATTGTCTTTTGTATATCTTCGGTATTGTTCTTAGGATCTTCGTACCACTGAATCATGTTAAATAACTGTATGTATGAGTAGATCTGATGGCTGTGGTACCTTATATACCTATGCAGATTTTCTACTCGTACAGTTTGGCGCTAGAAACAGGGACTGATTAAAACAACTTAGGGTTTGCCTGTGATTTTTCGGGTTTTCAAATTTTTTGCATATTTTCTTTTCTTTGCTAAAGATCTTCAAAAGCATGTTCTGTAAAAGAAGCTCCAGTACCTTAAGCATCTAAAAGCTCCTTCAAGGCTTTAGCGTGGCTAAGGGTTTTTATGAGCAAATCATCAGATGGTAAGATTATCAACTAGGGATTTTAAAACCTTGGCACCACAAAACTGATTTCGAAAAGGGAAGTGGATTTTCGTCATGAATGCTTAAAAATGAAAATTAGTTTAAGAAAACGACCTCCGATTTAACCAGGTTTAGACCTATTTTTAGGGTTTTCAAATTACCTATCTTATCTGGAAAATAAGCTTTTAGAAGGACACCTTTCGAGAAAAATGGTTTTGGCTAAAAGACGAAAAATATAGCCCTATCAGGTTTAGAGGCAACCTAAATGAAACG
This sequence comes from Papaver nudicaule, assembly GCA_023529015.1. Taxonomy (NCBI): domain Eukaryota; kingdom Viridiplantae; phylum Streptophyta; class Magnoliopsida; order Ranunculales; family Papaveraceae; genus Papaver; species Papaver nudicaule. The sequence continues at coordinate 9,938 of JAJJMA010050126.1, read as the reverse complement.
AAGGTAACTAACGAGAAATTCACACGATAAAACCGTCACAACAAGCAGATCCACACAACGCGCATAATACATTACAATAACAACAATGTATTACATGGGCAATTAACCAAAGAAAATAGAAAGTCAGCGTTTAACCGCAGGCAGTAGCGAATAACAGCTCAAAAACTATCTCTAAATAACGCAAAAATCTTACATAACAAGACCGAGGGAACATATTCATAAACCCTAAAAATTTGCCACAATTGACAGAATCACGCAAATACAACTGATTGACAGATCGACGCGCAGGACTGATGAACGGAATAAAGACTCACTAAAAAGCAAATTGGGATCCGAAGGCCCGAACCACTTTCAAAGGAGGGCCGAAGAACTTCGGCTGATGTTCCCGAAAGGGGAGGAATATAAGCAGACTCACCGAAGAAAGATCGGGACGCACACTAGTAATAACAAGTGCAACACGAATAACTTAAGGGAAAAATAAATATCATACTTAGGATATAAGAAGAGGTACTTCCGCAAGCACCTCACCAGTACCCTCGAGCAATGGTATATCGGGACTCAAAAGGTAGTACCCATGCGTACAAGCAACGTCTTATTCAAATTCGGTAACACTCAGCGAAGTCATAATATAGCTGCGACAAATTTTACGCTAAAAAGTTTTTATCACTACAAACCAGCAAGATAAAGAACAAACCAAAGTATTTCTTCGGGGTGCACATTCGCTACAGTAGAATATAAGGCAAACAACAAAATAACAAAACATACTACAAAGACACTAACAAAGGGCAAGCAGCATATTAATTTCCCATATTCCTACGCCTACTCCGAAGTCGTACGGCCACGGTACCACGATCTTCGTCAAGACCATCGAGCAGATCCACATCAATGATCTGCACATTGGCGGGGATACCGGCAGCATTCTCCTCAGGGATATCAACCTCCGGAATAAGATCATCATCAATTTCAGCTGGTTCTTCGACCGGTGGAACATGAATAAAAGTGGAGGAAGAAGGACCTACATCGTCAGCCTCCTCTTTTACTTCAACCTTCACACCAATCTCTTCCTCAGAAGAGGCGAGATTCTCCCTCAGCATAAACAAAATTTCTTCACTATGGCGACGAAAAAACGATCTCGTTTCATACATACGACAGTCATAGGAAGGACCACCATCTTCCCTCATCCTTTGCTCCCTCCTTTTCTCATCATCCCTTATGAGATTATCAAAAAGACGAATCACCTTATCAGGATTACTTTCCCTTCTGGAAGATCCAGCATTGGAGAAGTCGGTTTCCATTTCCATTATCATCTGAATCTGTTCTCTCCTGTCCCTCGGATCCATCCTATTGTTTCCTTCTTTTATGGGCGCCTTTCCTCTGTCAGCCATCTCCTTGATGCTTGGTCACAAGAAGGAGAGAGAAAGAGGGAAGAAGAACACAAAAACAAAAGCCCAACGAACAAATATTGATAAGGAAATATTTCGCCTTTTATAGTAGTCCAAGGAACCGCCTAATCGTCAAAAATATAATCAAGTTACAGACGTTACAATCCGGAGTCCCTTGATAAACGCACCAGTACGTTAAGACGCCATAACTGTGCATTAGTCAATAAAGCAGTCACACACCTTTTTGCAACTCCCCATGCTACTATTCCAATTCAAGCGGTGGAGAAACCAACCGGTGGCACCATTTAAAACTGCCAAGTCGACACACAACGCCTATAACACTAAGACTTGACAAAATCAAAATAATCTTAAAAAATACATACGGTACCGAAGGCAAGATAAATAAGCAGCGAAGCATCAAAGAAGGCGAAGCATACCGCAAGATGAAGCGCAAGCTAAAACTAGGTCAAAAACTGACACACCTGAAAATAACACAAGACAGGACACGAACCTCGGTCACAACCACGCTCAGCAGGAAAATCCTAAAATCTCAAAGTAAAGGCATAAAGGAACTCGTAACTGAAGCAACAGGAGTGGTAGGATCTAGGTCCGACTGATGCCCCAACAGCAAAGGACGATCTCTCGTAATGAAGGGTTGCCTCTAGACTCCGAACCAGCAGTAGAGCGAACCAAGCAAAGGCGGGAGTATCTAGCAAAGAACCTTTTTGGGTCGGGCCGTTCGCCATAAAAAAGCAGTTCGGGAATCACAGGAAGGTCAGAGAAATGTATAAAGAACCTCATTCAAGAAAACAATTTTTCATGTATGAAATACTCGTGGAAAGATGGAATAATAAATCGCACCTTTAAAATGCAACTTCTATCGAAATCAAACTCCAACTCCTGCCAGGAAGGGTAGAGCATACCACCAAAGGCAACAGCTCCAAAGGCTGTAACGCCGAGGCAAAAAACGCCAACGAAGAAAAAAGGCTGTAACGCCGAGGCAAAAAACGCCAATGAACAAAAAAAGGCTGTAACGCCGAGGCAAAAAACACCAATGAACAAAAAAAAAAAGGGGGTTGTAATGCCGAGGCAAAAAACGCCAACAAAGAAAAAAAAAGGCTGTAACGCCAAGGCAAAAAACGCCAACGAAGAAAAAAGGTTATAACGCCGAGGCAAAAAACGCCAGAAAAACAAAAAGACCTCACATAGCAGGCACAGAGCTGATGCTCATATAAATCGTAAGGGCCCTACGAGTTATATGGCACGGTCCTCTACCCACAAGACACCCCATTAGCGGTGGGCACCTTGAATCAAGGCTACATAAGATGATGATACATTCGTACCCACTACCAAGCGACCACGAGGACTTCACATCCCCGGGCGTCGAGGGGACGATAAATGGGATTAACATCTACCTATAGAGGAAGATGGAACCCCGAGGCAGCTGCTTCGTTCTCAAAAAAAGCAGCGAAGTACGCAGCCGAGGGACCCTTCTGAAAAATTAAGCCTAAAGGGGGGGGCTGTTAAAGATTCGGATGGGTCGAACTTTAGGCCGCGATAAGAGAAAAATGCCATGCCTAAGCTCCAACCTTGACCGGCACTCCCCCATTGTGTTACTTTATTATTGAGAAACGGGGCATCCATTTTTAAGTTCCTACATTTACTTAGGCCAAAGGTTACCAGGGTACCACCATGCCCTCCAAGGAAGATAAAAAAATATCTTCGGTACCTACCTAAAGTACTAAGGCAAAGTGGACACCTACCCTATCAATAGCCAGTGTTTGCTTGAAACCAGTGCAAGTAACTCAAAGCCTTTGGGAAGGGTGATCCGTACGCCCCCACTAGCTTGGTCGCTATCTCCTACATCGAAGTAAGCCCCGAAGTTGCACCTAGAGAATCTATAAGAGCCATTTATAAAAATAGCCTCCCAATAAGAGTGAGTAAACAGCAAAGCAACAAACCACAGTACCAAAAGAGCGGAATAGCATCAAGAATAAAAGAAAACAAAGACAAATGTACAAATTTGGTATCCAGAATACCGGAGCAGCAACAAGAAATCAAAAAGGTGGAAGAGGGAACATACTCCCTATTTTACATCTCCAAGCAATCATTCTACGCAATATTGTCAGAATTCAACAGTACCCTGGGGATTATTTTGAGGTGGAACCAAAAGCTCGCTGCCATTCTTCATAGACAAGGACAAAACCTCGGAAGCCATATTGGCATTAAGCTCATTCACTGGATCTCGAGCCTCGACATCAATCCTAGCGCCTTTATCAGAGGCATCAATGAAACCCGTTTCCTTCGGCTTATCGCCAGAAAGTTCGTTACCCATCTTCGGCCCCTCGCCGCCACTTCCATCGCTTTCTTCTGGTTTCTCACTGATGATTCCATCAGCCGTCTCTAATCCTTGGGAATCAAAAACATTACTTTCCCCTTGCTTCAAATTAATAGATTCACCACCCTCAATCCCCACCCCATCATCAGCATCGCTAGCCATTTCTTCGAAATTCTCTTTAAGACTTGCTGCTTGCAATTCAGCTATTATTAACTTAACATCGTCAGATGAAACAAGATCCTTATCGGACTCTAGTAAGGCGTCAGGATCCTTCAGGCCATTATGATAATAAGGTGGTCGCATGCCTAAATTCCTAAACAAATATCGACCATGTTCACGACCAAACAAAGCAGTGCGCTCCGCCTCTCCTTGGATATGATTGTTAAGTTGTAAAACCTTTTCGTCTAAAACAGAATTCTTGACATCCTTTTCCTCGCACAAACCACGAGACAGATGCAACTCCTCGTCAAACTTTGAAGCTCGCCCTCTCTGAATATCAATTTCTCGGGAATAGTCATCTCGCTCGGTCTCGGCAGTCTTGAGACGTTCATTTAAACCCTTCACATTCCCAGCAAGATTACTGTTCTCTTGCTGTAAAAGCCGATTATCCTTGTCAAGACGAGAAATCTCAAAACTTTGGGCGCCAATGAGATCTAGCAAGTACCTCCCATGATGTTTTTGCTGCAAGGAAGCAAATATAAAATCAAAACAAGCAAACAAAAAGCGCACAAGGCAAAGACCTTCACGAAATAGACTCACAGCTTCAATGAATGATTGATGATGAGTAACCGCCGAGGCAAAATAACTCCTATCCAAGGAACCAGAAAAAACTCGGGCAAGAAACTCGGACACCGAAGGATCTAAAGGATGATTTTGAGGGTCCCTCGCATGCGCCTTCAGATGATGGGCCAAATCCTCGGCATGGGGGCTAGAAAGAGAATCATGTTCTAAGAAATTTCTGGCCTCGGGACCAGAGCATGGTTGCTGAACAAAGATATTCGGAGCCGAAGGAGTACCTGCGGCAACTGACGTCGGCAACACCAAGGACGAGCCAATAAAAAGGTCATTGGAGCCATATTCATTAAAGTTCATAACAGGTTGACCAGGATTAGAGGCATCACCAATAGAAAAAGAAGACGAGGAAGGTCCTTTCGAGGGTACAACAATTTGGGAAGATGGCATACCAACTGGCTCACGACGGAAACTTTTCCCTTTTCTTCTCTTAAAAACGGGCGAATCATCTTCGGTCTCTTCATCATCCACCTCTTCTGCAAGCACAGTAGACGGACCAGTTAGGCTTCGGGTAACAGCTTCGGTAGCAGGGTTAATAGCTTTCACGCTTTTCTTCTTCGTAGCCACAGTTTTTCCCCTTTTTCGATTCGGGTCGCACAAGGAAAACTTTGCAGCACCATCATCGACGGTCAGCACATCGCTCTGCTGAAAAGCAGTCAATTTGTCAGGTTCTAAACAGAGGCAGATATCCATACCTATCGCATAGCTGAGGCAGGAAGTGTTTACCACCTGACCAATTCCCTCCTTCCCAGCAGGTGCCGACCTCGAAGATCTTTTTCTCTTCTTCGGATCATCGCTTCGGTCTGCAGCTTTTTGGCTTTTCAATTTTTCTTGCTCCGCTTTCTGAAAAACAAGAGAGCATTTGGATACAATAATCCAAAAGGAAAAATAATCAAAGGAAATTCGACCACATCTTACCCTCAATTTTCCCTGAGCAATCTTTTCTTGGGACTTCTTACGCTCAGCATCGGAAAAGTAAATCCTATAGAAATCAACAACAGGGAAGTTATGCCCATCCTCAAACTTCGTACGCTCGACTCTTCCCTCTTTGTCCTCATAGCCATAAAGGACGGGACCTTCGATGAGCACAGGCTTTGAAAACCACACCTCATCGCTAGAATGACGAAGAAGCGTGTTCGTTTTGGACCCAGAAAGGTCTACGTCACCCAAAGCATGAGAAGAATCAGCCATTTTACCTAAGCTCACACTCCAAGGAGCCTTCTCTTTAAGCAAGGTTTTCTCCACCTTGTAATGCTTAAAGAAATTATCGACGGTCCAAAAATCTGGAGAACGTTTAAGCCCTTCGGGAAGCTTCTCGTAGTAATACGACCGGCCCTCCGAACGGGCAACCCATTCGCTGATAACCCTAATGGAGTTTCCGTTTAATTGCATCACACCACAGGGAGGGTTGATTTTGGAATAAATCTCATAAAAAAGAGGATTGGACGGATTATATAAAGGGATAGGAAGACCGGCGCCGAGCTGTTCGCCGGAAACGATCAACCTTCTACTACTGCACTTTTGAGTAGAAAGCAGTTCAGGGGAAAGAATCTCTTTACCTAAACTTTGATAAGGAAAAAGAGACGGATTAAACCCATAGATACGCGCCCTCTCTTCCCAACCGATTTTCTGAGGATCCACCGTTTTGTGGGGCAACACCTTGACGGACGAAGCACTTGCAGAAGCCTGAAGTAGAAGAAAAGTTAGAAAAGAATAGCAAATAAAGACCAAACCAAAAGACGGGGACCAAAGCTTCGAAAGCTTACCATGATCAAAGGAAGAATACAGTAGAAAAATATTCAAGCGCCTCGGAAAACGATAAAGAAAGAAAAGGAAGGAGAGGGAAGAAGAAGCGAGAAAAAGCAAATTTAAATATGAAAGGCTGGAACCGATGCAATAGGTAGCCGGTAAAAGAAAGGCGAAGGATTCGAAAAGTACTCGAGGTTACGTGTGTCAGTTAGAGAAACTAAAAAAGGGGACACGTGTCGAAGAAGGTGCAACACCAAGGGTTTTCTTCTCCAAATCTCCTCGATCTTTGGACAAGAAAAAAGGCAAATTGTGGAGGGTAAAACCCCTCGGGACACGTGTCGTAAATCCAAGAAGTCAAAACTACTCCAGGGGAACCAGCAACGAAGCCTCGGTCCAAACCAAAGAGGAGCGAGACAAAACACGACGAGTGAAGACTCGGACGAAAAGAGATTCGGGCCGTACCAAGGAACCGAAGCCCCAGAGCCATCTTCGGAGCACCACCGAAGGAACCGCCTTACTCGACAAGGACTGACACCACCACGATTGAGTCTCTTGTCTTATTAGCTGTAAACCACCCAAGCTCGGCCTATATAAGGAGAGCTTGGAAAACTTTGTAAGGGTTGGATTCTTTTGGGTAAAAACCTAAGCGGCAAGAGTGGGATTAGGTCTGTATCTCCTCTGGCTCCTTAGGGTTATAATCCATGTAGTTACAACGCTGAAATACATACAAATCTTTATACATTTAGCCTTTGATTATTGTCTTTTGTATATCTTCGGTATTGTTCTTAGGATCTTTGTACCACTGAATCATGTTAAATAATTGTATGTATGAGTAGATCTGATGGCTGTGGTACCTTATATACCTATGCAGATTTTCTACTCGTACACTGATAAAAAAACCATATTGGATACATCTTAGAGCAATGTTGCAGCCTTGCAGGTTTTAATCGTTTGAAAAGTGAGCAAAACAGTACAAGAGAGAAGAAGAAGTACTGTAGACGACTATCTGAATGTACTGAAAACATAAGAAATTAGATCTGAAGAGCTAGATGACCATCCAACGGTGGAGACCCGCGAGTTCACAATAGTTATCACACGCGCCCGCGCGTGATAGCAGGACTCAATAAGATATGGCTTTCCGAAGATAATGAAAGATATTTCTACGAAAGCGCTAATTTTTCTTTACTCATTAGAGCTCTGGAGTACGAAAAAAATCGCCGCGGCTTTGATGCGAACGGGTCACATCAAACAAAGTATATGGCTTTCCTTTCATTATTATCTGGATTATTTGGAAAGAAAGGAATTCCAGAGTTCATGGAGGACTACTGAAGACTGAAGATGATCTAATTCGACAAGTAAAGGAAACCATGATGCTTTGGTGCTCTTCATATAACACTTTCAACGGCTACACAGCTACTCAAGTTTTGTTTAATTGGGAGGATCTAGTTAACATCCTGTAGCTTCTTATCACTGATTTGGGGGGCTTAAGGCCATATTTTGTAAATACTTTCTGTATCATCTTTGTACAGTTTTTCCCCTTTAATATATCCTTCCATTTTCTAAAAAAAACTACCAAATACAAAAATTAATTTGCTCAATCTATATCCTAATTTAAAACCCTCAAAATTTTACTCTTTTCTTTTTAATCTCACAAGAAAATATTTTGTTTTGGAAAAAGATTTATTTTGGTTTTGGATGATAAACTATTTATATGGTGCGCAACAATCATCCTTGACAGGAAGATGTTTCCAAGCAGCTCAAATGCTGGAACTTCTCAGCTTTCCCAGCCAAGTCAGTGATCCAAGCTGAAACCACAGCCTTTCTTCTTGCAGTGCAACGGCTATCTCCAAAAACATTACTAATTTGGTCTGATAATAGAACTTTGGTGCAAGCAATCAACTGGGCAGTTAAAGAAACCGATCGGCAGACAACAAGTCTTATACCGGATTGCCAAATTTTGCTATTCTCAGTTTAAAAATGTAAATGGAAAGAACAACTCCGTGGCTTAAATATGTGCTAAATATGGTGTAAATGCAAGCTGAAAAACCAGCCCCCTAGTTTTTTCTTAGGAAATCTACCTTTGTATATAGCTTTGTTGTTTAATATAGTGTTTCGTTCCTTTTTAAAAAATAAAATAGTTACAATTCTTGAAGAGGTACCTCAGATAATGCTTACGGTTCTTCATGACCAACCTCGGATAAAGTAGGTGATGATCCACCATATTCGCTTGGCAATGGTGTATTCCTTCGAGAATGGCGTTAAAATTTTTGAGATTAAAAACAACATATTTTCTTGTCAGATTAAAAAGGAAAGAGTAAAATTTTGAGGGTTTTAAATTAGGATATAGTTTCACCAAATTAATTTTTGTATTTGGTAGTTATAGAAGCTTAGGTGTAACAAAGATAAAAAGGGCCACATACTTTGTTTGATGTGACCCATTCGCATCGTAGCCGCGGCGGAAAAAAATTCTTCTCAGTATTGGGAGGTACTGAAACTCCAATATAAGAAACAAGTTTGGTTTCAGCTACGGCATTGACCACTACTGTATTGATGAAAATTACTCCCTCCGTCTCAGTTTAATTGACCGCTTTGACTAAGTCAAAAAAATAAAGAGATTATTTGAATGTCCGAGTATACCCATATTAAATATAGAGAGAATAAATGAATTTTATTTTTAGGTAGGAAATAATAAAGAGAAAATATATGACTTTATTTTTTATAACTATAAAAGGAAAAAGAATATAAATATTGTAATAAGAATATATATTTATGAATTTGTTTCCACTTTATCTAGATATTTTTTAAGGGTATATCTGCGAGTTTGTTGGAAAAATACATATATAATTAGAAGCTGGTTACATTTTTGAGATGAAAATAGTAACGAGGACAGTTAAACTGTGACAGAGGGAGTATAATTTTGATCAAGTTCTTCCTGCATCGAGAATAAAACGCGTATAAAATATAAATTCATTAATTATAATTAGTTGGGTGATATTCTCTCAACTATAAATGGATAATTGACAAATAAAAAAACTGATTTTTTTCAGTGCAAATTTGTCCACCCACCCAAACCTGGGTGGATAGAATACGGCTTCCCCCATTGGTTCACGAGTCTTATCAAAACCAATACCACGGTTTCTGGTTTTGGTTTTATTCTTTTATTTTTTTTCTCTCTCTCTTTCGTTATTTTCTTGTCTGTTTTTGGTTTCTCTCTCATATTTTCCCCGGAGAAGAAAACGAAGACTCTGATTCTCCGCTCCTAAAAAAAACTAGCAACAACATGGTGTTGCAGGAATTTTATGATGGAAATCGTGCTATTAATCAAGCTCAAAAAGATTTAATAATGGAGGTAAAATTAAAAAAAAAAATCGTTTTTTTCTTGATATTGAAACTTGGGTTTTACTGATTGCTTAAGATTTTTGTTTCACTAATTCAGCTAAGTCGATGGACAATGACGTTATTGAAGAAGTAAATACAAGGATCAGGAAGTAGAAAGTTGATAGACCAACTTTTGTTTGTCTCCCTTATTTATCTTGTAATGGCAGCTTACCTACTCTTTTGATTACAGGTAGTTGCATTCAATTTTACTTAGGTTGATGCCAAGTTTGGCAGTGTTCCCTTGCTGTAATAGCAACTTTATTTGTAGCCACGATAATGCCCGAGAATAACAACACCAC
>JAJJMA010050089.1:30289-45568 GCA_023529015.1 Papaver nudicaule | reverse complement strand
ATATCCACTCAATCTTTGACGACTTAGACATAGTACAATGGGGTGGCAAGTTCCAAAATTCTTTATAAGACTTTGACAACAGTCCAAGCCTATGCATGAGTCATGCGTGACTTGTCAATGGTCCTCAATTTTTGTGAGGGATTTTTGTGAGGGATCGATTTGATAAAGGCACAAGATTATTTCAAGCTATTGTGTGGATCAATAAAAAAGAAAACATATTTCAATTTTTCATGGGATCAGGATGCATCAACTACGACTACTTAAAATCAAGGAATTTTTAACTTTGTTGTACGTTAAACCCACTGAAAAATGCGGTCCAGCTAGTATGAAACCCCATATGCATACTTATAGTATGCATCCCCTCTCAGAAAATGACACCTAAACTATCCAAATAACATTCCATTTTTTAAAAGTGTTTTGAATTAATTAATTTTCCAATTTTATAAATGACTGATTTTACCCTTTTGAAAGGGGTTTTTGGTTGGATTAGTAGTTAGGAAAATTAGACAAATATTGCATAGCGCAGCATAGCAATCTAAATCACTAAATTAAAATAGATTAAAATAAAATAGCGAAATACAAAATAAAAAAAGTATTTTATTAGCTCCAATCAAACATGAGCGAAACAACTTGATTTTGTGTGTATCATGGATATAAGCTCCAATCAAGATCGAGCCATTAGTTAGAGATCCCCCCTCTCTTCCATGTTTAAAAAAGTAGTTAGGTAACTAAGAGCAAACACTATGGTGCCACAAGCCATCTCTATTAAATAGAGAAAGGGGGTGGCAGAAATGTCGAAAAAATGGCAACCACAGTGGTCTTAGCTATTTCGAGACGGAAACTCGATTTCCGCCACAAAATATTACGGAGATTGGATTTCCGCAGAGAAAATATTATAAGGATTTTTGAAAATTTTACGGAGATTGGATTTCCGCCCTGCGGGAATTGGATTTCCGCCTCGCATCTCTATTGCTATTGCCTGCTACGGATTGGTAGCAGGCAATAGAGAAGTCCATCTCTATGTCTATTCAATAGAGAAATTTTGCATCATAGTAGTTGCCTATCTCTATTCAATAGAGAATTCTCCATTTAAAGGGAACCATAGTGCTTGCTCTAAGACAGCTAATTAAGCCACCGCCACCATCCATCAAATGATCCTATTACTAGTGATGGATAGCAGCGAGAGTAAAGAGCGAGCGGCCGATCAAAAAATAAAGTAAAGAAGGAGAGAGCACAGTTGAATATGGTATGCCGGTGTTTTTTTTTCCTTCTTTTTTTACCGATTTTTTAGAGGTTACCAAAAAAACGTGTTTAAGATATACATTCAATATTTTCTTTTTATTAAAAATAGTATAATTACACTATTTTTAGAATACATTTAAAAGATTATATTTTGTTGAGATATAGAATCTTAACTATATATGGTCTGACTAAATCTTAAGGATAGCATAGTAAATTTAACAAATATAAAAAAACAGATTATTTATAACTGTTTTGGATAATTGACTTTATTGTTGGTGATGAGTTGTCACACATGTAGGAGGGGTCTCATACTAGAAAAATTGTGAAAAATGCAATAAACCAACGACAAACGTTAATCTAATCTAAAATTAAGAATCTTCATGTTTTTAGTGTAGCTAGGTAAAAAACAACAAAAAATAGAACTAAATAATTGTAACAACAATAATTGTTAATTATAACGTTTACTTATTACGTCTTGGGAGTTAGGAAACTGTGTTAGTTTAGTGTTGAAGTGTTTGCTTAGGTATACTTAACAGAAGATTAAGCTTTGCACGGGAACTGACATCATGGGACAAAATATGATGTGTTGTTGAATCCGTCAGCCCGGAATCGTAATCATCCTCTATATTGTATGATTATCAGAGTGAGGAAAGAATTAATTGTATCGAAGCTGCTTGGTGAACACCACAAGTGAACACCAAATGTGTACACCAATAGGTGGCAATCACCTATTGGTTCTAATCCTCCCAATTTACACCCACATAGAAAAACACGGCCCTACATTAATGGAAATGAACCAATAGGTTCATGACACCTATTAGTGTCCAAGTTTTGGGGCTAAGTTTGGTGTTCAGTAAGCATTTTCGGAATTGTATTGAGATGAATGTCAGAGATAACTGACAGAGAGTATATATATAGACAAGAATTAATAGAATAATGTAAACATGACCAATACAGACTTAGTACACACACTAACATGACTAGGAGCAAATACTAAGGAAAACATTATATGCTCTTACACTCCCCTATAAGCGATGTGTTGCAAGACCATCATCTTAGACACTAATGTACACAACAGATTTTCTGTTAGTCCCTTTGTAAAAACATCAGCCACCTGGTGAAGAGAAGGAACAAACTTGATCACTAGAAATCTAGCTATAATGAATTCCCTGACAAAATGATAATTTATCTCTGTATGCTTTGTTCGAGCATGTAAAACAGGGTTGTTTGCTAATAACTGGCACTTTGATTATCACAAAACAATGTAAAAGGCTATTTCAAAGGAACCTGCAACTCCTTAAGAAGATAAGACAGACAAAGCATTTCTGTAGAAGCCACTGATAAAGCCTTATACTCAGCTTCTGCTGACAGTTGGTTGTGTTAAAGCATGCCTCGGTCAACCTCACTAAGTGTTGGTATGTCAAGCTTAGTTGTCAAGTTTAGTGATCAAAATTTGGCCGCTTGAAACACACATTATGCAAAGACTTCATTAAGTTAGCTTTAGGTTGTGAAAGATGTTGGAGGGATTTGGAATCACTATTTGAAGAGTCGAAGAAGATCGTGGAACAAATGAGGATATTCAGCTTCGCATTCAAGAGGTTCGTGAAATCTAAATAACGTTATTTCATTATCATTTATACTTGTGCTACAAAAGGCAACATAACCTAATACTTGAGCTTTACGTTATGGCTTGATCACTTGTGATCAATGTGTCTTAAGAGATAACTCCACGATATCGCTTGCGGTACTCGATGTTGTAGTTATGCCATTCTATATTGTTCAGAGCTTTCTTTCTTCTCATCTCTAAGTGATACAAGGTTTTTCCTAAAACCCACGAGTTGGATAATAGCAGTATATATGTTGTCTATGTAGTATTACAAGATTATATCCATTATAGTATTGTGTCGCAACTTACTTTGTCTTGGAAAAGCAGGGGTACCGAAATACAACCAACTTTTCGTTTGGGCTCGTGAGTCTTATGGTAAGATATGAACGATCTCAAAAATTAATATCTAACTCTGTGATAACCCGAATTGGATTAAAAGTGGTCAGTCCCGACGCAAGACAAGTCTTGGTGAATCCCTCGAAAGGATTGGGGACTAACTGCAGGCTATGATAACGTACTACTTGTGTTTGACTTAATTATATAATTAGAGATATAATGCGAAAAGTAAAGCACACAAGACACCAGAGATTTTTTTAACGAGGAAACTACAATCCAGTAGAAAAACCTCAGGACCTCGTCCAGTTTGAACACCGGTTTGGGATGTAGCAGAGACCAACTCCAACCCTCCAAGTGAATTGGCTACTGTCGCGCTACTTGCGTCTCTGGATCCCACACATATCTTACGCACTTGATTCCCCTAGATGACGTCCTTTACAGGCCTAGGATTTGCTTTAACCGCTGTTAAAGGCTTCTTGATAACTTCAGATTAGCAACCTCTATTACCAACTGTATGTTTCGAACTGTCCTTTTCAGTTTAACATACGAAAGTGACTTCCTTTGGATTTCTCCAGGTCATACGGAAATCTACTTACAAGAGGAGGCTAACAAGTAAACTATAACCAACTTGTCTCTACCTTAACTGTGAAAAGAATCACTTAAGAAACTTCCACAACTTGAGCTAACTAGGTCTTACACCACCGTGTGCAGCCATACGTTACCTCAGTTAAAACCCTGTAGTTACGTATCAGTTCTTGAATGACCTTATTGCAGAAGAGAAGGACCGTAGAATAAACAAGAACGTGATCAGGCAACCAAGGTTACAGGTTAATATGATAAATACCACAAAGGCAAATATCTTCTACTTGTGATTTTGAACTTTCAAGAGAAGTCTTTATAGTCGTTAGGTAAATCCCACAGAGGAATTGTTACCTAATAGAGGATGACTACCACAACAAGCTTACGCCGAAGTGCAAAGAGTTTACGATCAATTCCACAGAGAAATTTCACGTATGTTTGATGCTTGTGGTTTTCGTTCTTTAATCCTCTATTTATAGCTCTGAATAAGATAGGTTGCTTTAACATAAAGCAATAGATTACTTGTGCTACAAGTTAGCTAATGCCCGTATAAAACCTGCCAGATACTTGGCTTGCACATAAAGAAACCCTAGGTTAATCTCATTTGGAAATCTCTTATAATTTATCTGCCAAGTGGTTTGTTAGCTCTTAACCACTTCAAGATAGAGATCCAATGAAAATGAGAATACCTCTATCATATTGACTCATTGATATTCTTGTGATAAAGATCTAGTCCGACTAAGAGATAAGGAGTTATCTGCTAAACTCGCGTAATTATCCCGAAGATAACCACCAGACGGTTCGCGAATCGACTTGACTTGGAATCCAGGCCTAATACATCGAATCTGATGTTCACGTATATGTACGTGTACAAATTGACGTTTTGAGGCACATGAGGAAAATCTGGCTCCACTTTATGCGAACTGCCTGATTCCAAATTAGGGTTTAAACTGGATCCGGTGGAAGTACTTGGGCTAGGCCAATTTCCGTACTTGAACGTGTAGACGTCCTCAGCTATAATCCATGGACTCTGATATAATCTATGCTTTGTACTTTATATTATGTCTATGAACTCACTCTTCTTGAATTTCATGACCTGAAAACAACAATGGAGTCTTCTTCTTATACTTCATTGTTGATTTCCTCGGATCCATCTAATACAAGTTTTTAGGAACTTTGTATTATGAATAATTTCATAGTGAATGACTTTCTGAAGCTCATCTCCATTTCCCTGAATGCTTGCACTTATATTGATAAGGATTCTCTAATCAACTTTATTGTGCATTCAGTGTTGCGACTGATTTTATCACGAAGCATACAAAGCCAGTTTCTAGTTTCAGATTTTCTGGACTAGTAATCGATCACCATGGTATCGATCTCCCCTGAGCTAGGAATCAATTTTCTCTTGTAGGAATCGATCTTCAGAAGCTAGGAATCGAGTATCATATGCTAGGTGTCGAATTCCAAGGATAGGAATCGATTTCCCTTTGTGAAAATCGATCATCCGTGGCTAGGATCGATTACCACTTGGTGACATCGATTTCCCTCAAGTTAGGAATCGATTTCTGCTTTTAGAAATCGCTCCTAATGGTTGAAATCGATCACTATATCTAAAAATCGAACCACTCAACTAGCAATCGATTACAATTGCTTGTAATCGATCTCTAATGTTGGGAATCAATTTCATTAATGTGCAATCAATCTCCTAGGGTAGTATTCGATCTCCCCAACTAGGAATCGATCTCCCACACAAGAAATCGATCACTCTCTTCTGAAATCGATCTCTTGTCCCACAATTCATTTCTAGCACTTCCAAATGAATTGTGAAGACTATTATACAAATCATACTATGTGCTTCAATGTTAAATCTTGAAGTATGATATTGGTTCAATATTGGTCATTGTGCATTCATGTAAGAGTTCATACTATGCCACACAAGGCATTTACATTCGAATTGCGGCAATGTTCTATTGCTTAGCTACATTCGAATTTGGTATGTTCCTTCCACCTAGATGATTTCACTTTTTCTTTGGAATCTAGGACAAATTAACGACAACATTTAAAGCTTGTGTTGTCATCATGTTAACATTGGACGAAGTACTTCAGGAATGACATTTTTATGTCATTGAACAATTTCTGTTTTTCCCATGAACCGAGTGCTCACTGGAATTGGTTCTACGGAATATTCCAGTCAAAGTCTCAAGTAATTAAATGTTAATTAAATGAATAAATGTTCTCATATATTCCTTTAAGAATTTGAAGTCAAAGGAATTAAAGTCCGCATTGAATGCCATTAAATGCAGAGTTGAATGCTCATTTAATGTTTCAGAATATTCCTTTGGCAATATGCCTTAGTCGAAACATTATAAATAAGAGATGAATTTCCTCCTTCAAGCTTTGTCCTTCTAACATTTCTTTAGTTAGAACACCAACTTAAAGTTCTTCGAGTTTATCTCGTTGTTAACAAAGATGAGATTGGAAAGGCTTCCAACTGGACCAAGAAGCCTAGGAGCTATCATATTGATAGAACTCTGACCATTTTTAGAACTACATTGAACACCTTGTTTATTCTAAGTCACTGCTCTTTTGATATCAGTGACACTAAAGGTTGTCTTGTAGCAATTCTGGACTAGACATATATCGACCTGGATTTGTAAGCGAAACACTGTTTTCGTATGCTATAACAGATAGACTCTAGTGGGATCAAGTTGTTTATTTGGATTTGTTATTATTACCTAGTTTCTTGATTATTCCTCAAGAACACATTTGCATCCATAAAGACTTGATTTGGATATGGGACAAGTACAAGGAATTTATTGATTAATATCACAAACAGAACAACCTTGTTCAATATCAAGGAGTTTATTAATATAAACGGAAGAACCTTGATTGGTATTATAAAGAACCATTATTGATAACTTTGTTATTTGGTTGAATACCATTATTCATGATCTACAGGTTTTTTCCTTGTTGTATTGATCTAAGGGTGTCTCAGAAGGAAATATAGTCATCCGATTGGAGGTCGGGTAACAATAGTCTTCACGAAGGACTGTGGAGCAACTCTTAGATTGGTGTCTAAAGGATTAAATGTGCTGGATCACTTTGTGATTTGCGACGCAGGAATACTAAGGAGATGCATTGCGATTGGGATCAGTGTTTTAACCATCGTGACCGAAGTCTGATAGTAGGCGTGTATGGTGTATTAATTTTTAAGAGTATTCATTTGGTCTAGACGAGGTCCTGGGGTTTTTCTGCTGGATTGAAGTTTCCTCATTGACAAATCTTACGTGTGCTTTACTTTTCTGCAGTATAATTGTTTATCGTTTATATCAAGTAAATCATATTGTATGTTAACAAACAAGCCTTTTTGTAACCCGCTTGTGTGAATTAATCATTGCAATAAGAGACTTTGATAAATCAACCTTAATTCCGCAAAGGTTGTCCAAAGTTGTCTTATAGGTTGTTGGACGAAAAGAATTGGTGGTGTACTCGGTACCCTCGTCTTTTCACACCATGAGTTTCATGAAGTACTCTTTCTTGTTGAAATTGTTGATGCAGATTGTTTGTATTCATATCACTAGACTCAGAATCATTGTAATTGAGATTGTTGTTGTTGTTGTTGTTGTTGTAGATGTTAGTAGCAGCGGAACGAGTTGGCATAAGATCAAAATATGTGAAGATCATACAAATATTGAGATCTCTCTGAGAGTAGTTGAATCTTGAACAAGAAAATTCAAGAAACTGAAATTTTCGAAATGAATTGATCAAGAAATTAAAGAAGAAGAAAGAAACTTCAACTAGATCTCGATCTTTAGAAATCAAAGAATTAACAGGATAATCAGAGAATCACTGAACTGTAAACTATTCCAGAGTTTGAAGATAACCTGGATTCAAGAATTGAACAACATAATTGAAATTGAAGGTATGAAATTTTAGGGTTTTGAGGATTTTAGGAAAAATATTTTCAGGATTTTCTCCTGTTTGATACCATGTAAGATTATTAGATTTAGGAAATAATGAATTGTATTGAGATGAATGTTAGAGATAGCTGACAGAGAGTATATATACAGACAAGACTCAACAGAATAACGTAAACATGAGCTGTACAGACTTAGCTATATACACACACTAACATGGCTAAGAGCAGACATAAGGGCAGACACTATATACTCTTACATATATAACAAAAAATGTACTACTAATTAGCTAAGGTTTTACTTATTTACCACTTATGTTTTCACTATTTCCCACCCACTTGTAAAAACCAAAAATAATATGACTATTTCTAACTTGGGTAAACAAAACCCAGTCCTCTTGGAAAAACTGAAAACCACCATTACATTAACTACCAAGCGGTGTCAATGGAAGTTGGATTGAAATGAAATCAAATTATGGATGTTTGACTTGCACGTTTAAATCTTTCGACCGACAACTTTGCATCTTAACAACAAAAACCAACAATTAGTTTCATTGATGGCTCATCTTCCCAAATATTAGCCATGTATAAATCATTGATGTGATCGAGTAAAAGATGTCCTCCAAATTGATTACCAAAGCTTTGTTTCGTCTATAATTGTATCTCCATAGGTTTTATCACACACCATTAAAGTTTACCTTTGATTACTTTTTGTTGTGTTCTTAATCAATAATCCGATATCAGTCTATAGATTTAGTAAAAATTTATTGTTCTGATTAAACAAAACAAATAAGCAATACAAATACAGTTAAATCACATCTTCATCCTTTTCATAAGGAACATATTAGATTTTCATCGAAAATTCGAGAAGATACCGGTAGTTATATGATGGTGGTGGACTTGGTTTTAATAAACGACGACGACAGTAAAGCAAGACGATAGTGGTTGCAGTTTAGTTAGGGTTTGGGAAATATTTGATGGTATACAAGTGTGGGGTTTTATTTACCCAAATCAAAAATAGTTATTTTACTTTTGGTTTTTATATGTGAGTGGAAATAGGAAAATGATAAGTCGTAAATAGGGAAAACGTAGCTAATAATTTGTTTCGGGCACTAAATATATAATCTATACAAGCAAGTAACCCGTGCTTCTACCTTGTTTGAAACAACAGTTGAACTATGAATTACATTATGACGTTAGCCTGCGTCGACGACGTTCTATAATGCATTTTTGGAGCAATGTATCCAACTGTACAAACCTTGCTTAATTTCATCTGACTATTTAATAAGACATTACTGGATTTAAACGGAATTGAGTGATTCTTGGCTCGTTGGATTCGTCTTTTCATCCACTACAAGATGATGACCTTTTCAAGGTCAATGGTCATTCTCACAATTTATGTTGGAATTAATTCTCCTCGGGTTTGTATATACAACAATGTATTTTTATCGTCATATGCATTAGTTCCAATGAGTGATGACAATATTACGATAGATATAAAAGTAGAATAACAAGAATCCAAGAGAGTCATTTACTTTTTGACATGAGGACGATAAATATCAAGTGTAAGGTCCGTCCTTCATTCTTCTATCGTTCTTCGTCTTCAATACCTATTTTATCCTAGTCCGAAGTGATATTGTAGACTTAATCAAGGATTGTGTTTTGACAACTAAAATTGATAACTGGCTTGACATACCAACGCCAATGGGTTCAACCGGGCAATGCCCTAAAATTAGGTATCCCTGGGGTATTATGAGACATCCCTCCCAAGATGGGCATACTTGATATCATTCTCCACCAATGAACAGTGATAACTCTGTAGAGATGTGTAGCATCCTCAGGAAGAAGAACTGCTTCATATCCTCCCTTGTCGCTTCCTACAATAAAAATTGTTTTCTGGTAGATAGAAAACCCCTCCATTCCCTTGTCGAAACCCTGTGTAAAACACCCATCACCGATCAACCAAGTTGGGTCGTAGAATCTTTTGACCCCGGTCACGAGAAATTGGTCCCAAGATTGGCAACAACCCAAGGTTGTTCATCTAATGAGTATCAA
Source organism: Papaver nudicaule (assembly GCA_023529015.1). NCBI lineage: Eukaryota > Viridiplantae > Streptophyta > Magnoliopsida > Ranunculales > Papaveraceae > Papaver > Papaver nudicaule. Next base: position 35,834 of record JAJJMA010050089.1, on the reverse strand, counting down.
TCACTTGTCTAGAAAGCTTGCCATCGTAAAGAAGATTGATTGCACTGGTTTTCCCGTTTCCACTTACGATAAAACAAAATTGTCTAGAAAAAGTACAATCCCCTCATCAGCTTGCATGCCTAAAAACATTCATTTCCAGCATAAATCATCCAAGTGTCGTCCATGCTAACAAGTTTTTTTCATACTCTTCCTCCTTATTCATAAGAATAAATAACTATCTTCTTACCAAAAATTAGCGCAATCCAAAACGTATAACACTATCATCTGGTACGTAGGTGGTACGAGTCCTTCTGGTTGCAAACCAGAAAGCACCACTTGTATTGCAGCGTTTCTGGTAGGTTGTCCAGGGATATCTTTACTGATGACCCCGTTGGTACGCTGAAGCCTTTTGTAGTTTCTTTTGCTGTTCTTCTTGCTCATAGACAGATTTTACCTATTGGTAGTCTATTTCTTGGCTCTCAATATGCTCATTTTGGGGCTTTAGTCAAAGACATGGTGGTTCCCGGTGTTAAGAGAGTCGGTACTTATGTGAACGTTTCATTCATCCAGGTAATATTGTGGGAACATTACCGGGCTCATACTCCTACCAACGCTCCTAGTTTGGGTAAGGATTTGAATGAAAGTCCCAAAATTTTGCAATGGATCAACAAAATACCCACTACCTCTCCAAAGTTGGGAGATTTGTTGGATGATGAGAGGAACATCAACTTTCACCCGTGGTACACTATTTCTTTCCCCAAGATTATTCATCCAGAAACCTTCACTGATATGCCTAGCGTTGAAATACAGTCGGGGCCTCGAGGAGTGAGTAATCTTACTGACGGGCATGCTATCTTCATCAATAGCAGTACTGTTAGGGCATTGTCCGGTCAAACCCACTAGCGTTGGTATGTCAAGCTGGTTGTCAGTTTTAGGTGTCAAAACACAATTCTTGATTTAGCCTACTAGAGTTTAGATTTCGGAATTGGGATATAGACTAAGTAGTAGAGACCTTGAAGACGAAGACTGTGAAGACAAAGAAGACATCAATTATTCTTCATCGACAAAAGGTTAGTAGGAGTTCTGACTTTTATGGAAATTCTTCTATTTTACTTTCTCTATCTTTCGAAATAGTCGGCTAGTTTAGTAGTGATATTAATAGCGATTGAGATCGTGTTCTTGTCTACATGACCATGTGTTATGTTGGTATTTGTTCCCGCAAATACTAAGTTTACAAGAATGCATGAGATAGATTCGATACCATTTGTCCATTGCAATGGTTTGCTTGCAAATCACTTGTTGGATATGGGTGAATCTAAAGGAGTACTCTTGAGCAAGAGTCCAGTGGATTATAACTGAGGATGTCTAACACGTCTAAGTACTGGTTAAGCCCAGATCTTCCAGCGGGTCCAGTTAAACCCTAATCTGAATGGCGGACGGTTCCCGAACTGTACGTGAACAGAAACTCGGAAATTCTCTTGAGTTCCAAAGTGTCATTTTGTATGCGTACCTAACGTGAACCCAAAATCAATACCTTTGGCTGTGATTCAGATGGACGGTTTGCGAACCGTCCCAGGTGAATATTCTTTGGGATTTTCACTCGGGTTAAACTCTGAACTCCTTTATCTCTTAGTTGGACTTGGATTATCACGAAAAATATATTATGTGGTCCATCTAACGGTTTTCAATGTGTCAATAAGATTAAGATTATCTCTGGTCTGTTGGATATCAATCTTGAAGTGTTTATGAGCTAATAAAACACTTGGCAGATAAATGATAAATGATTTCCAATTGAGATAAATCTCTTTTACTTAGGGTTTCCAAAACTTGTGGGACAAGTAATTAGTTGCTTTATTCCAAAGCAACCTATCTTATTGAGTGCTATAAATAGAGGTGTCTAAGGACGAATACTGCAAGCATCAAACATACGTGAAGATTTCTTAGGGAAGAGATCGTAAAACTCTTTTCACTTCGGCGAACGCTTGTTGTGGTATAGTCATACTCTATTAGGTAGCAGTTCCTCTTGGGATTTACGTACGACTATAAAGACTTCTCTTGAGAGTTGGGAAGCACAGGTAGGAGATTGAGACCTTAGTGTTTTAAATCGGAGTAACCTGTAACCTTGGTAACCTGATCATGTTCTTGTCTATTCTACGGTCCTTCTCTTCTAATATAAGGCCATTCAAGAACTAATACGTTACATACATGGTTTTGAAAGGAAGCAACGCACGGCTGCACTCGGTGTTGTAAGACCCAGTTAGCTCAAGTTGTATAAGTTTCTTAAGTGATTCTTCGTGTACAACTGAGGTAGAGACAAGTTGGGCATAGTTTACTCGGTTTACTTGTCAGCCCCCGCTTGTAAGTAGATTTCTGTATGACCTGGAGCAATCCGAAGGAAGTCACTTTGTGTATGTCAAACTGATAGAGGACAGTTCAAACATACGTTGATAATTTAGGTTGCAAAGCCGGAATTGTTGACACAAGCCTTTAACAGCGTTTAAAGCAACTCCTAAGCCTGTAAAGGACGTCAGCTAGGGGAATCAAGTGCGTGACGATCTGTGGGGGATCTAGAGACGTAAGGAGTGCGACAGTAGCCAGTTCGCTTGGAGTGTTGGAATTGGTCTCTGCTACATCCCAGACCGAAGTCTTATAGTAGGCTAGTGTTTGTAGACAGTTTGTACTGTGCGGTGTTCAATCTGAACGAGGTCCCGAGGTTTTTCTACAGGTCGTAGTTTCCTCGTTAAAAAAATCCCTGGTGTCTTGTGTGCTTTACTTTCCGCATTATATTCTCTGATTATATAATTAAAGCAAACACAAGAAGTACGTTATTAATAAACCTGATCGTTGTCCTCAATCCATCCCTTGGATTTACCAAGACCCTGTCTTGCGTTGGACTGATCCTTGTGATCCAAACTCAGGTTAACGGATCTGGATATTGATTTTTGAGATCGTTCAGATCTGACCATAAGTCTCACGAGCCCAAACGAAAAGTTGGTTGTATTTCGGTACCCCTGCTTTTTCAAGTACTCCTGGTTATATCCTTGGTTTCTTCTATTGGAGAGAGGTGGTGATGTCTTACAACATTGATAGGGCAGCGATGATGATGGGCTTTGATCAAGACGTCCCTGCAAAGCTGCTTCCCAGACCTTCTTCGGCGGTTTTGCGTAGTCACTTGATGTGTCTCTTCATCCTGGTCGCACTTTTACTTTCATTCACTCCCATAGACCTGGAATGATGACTCCAGAATATCATACGTTCTAGGGTAGTACTCTCGAACTCATCCACAACTTTGTTAGTGGCCAAAGCATTGGCCAAGGCGTTCTTGCTGCGATTCCTCGAGTGTAATAATGTTATTATAATCCATTTGTATAGTTCGAAGCCAAACATCCATCTACTTATTATCATTTCATATAGGTGAGTTCTGCTCCAAGTCCCCAGCTTGCCATGAAACCCCTGTTGGTGGTGCTAGGAGGGGACCTAGGATGAGATTTTCAAGAGGGTATACACCTCGGGTGGCGGTAGTAGATGAGCCTTCTTCTGATGACCAGGATATTGCTGTGATGGTAGATGAACCTCGTACTCTTGTAAGTTTTCTTTCTTTCTTTAATGCGTAGTATGGTTGGTAAGAACCTCACATTCATATTCCTTTGTAGAAGAATTCGCCAAAAGACAACGAACATATAGAATTCCTGGAGGAAGATGGTGTTGATGACGGAGATTGGAAAGTACTTGAGGGGAATGCTAATCCTTCGATCTCTCACAATGTGGCAAGATCCAACATAGTGAGTACCTTGTATTATCGTTCACCTTATCTATTTTTGGGTGCACTCAAGTTCTCGAATTTGCACCATTGCACTCGTCGTTTTCGCTGAGTAGTGAAGTTACAGGAACATCTTATCAGAAAGTTTGCGCCTTGTGTGTTCCCTGGTGTTTGCGTCATATCTCTTAGCTCACTTGTTGTATCATTATGAAATTTTGACATATAGTAGTAGACGTACAGGAGAACATTGTGTCCAAAAATATCCACAAGGTTCCTCATAGATTTTCTGCAGTGTTTGACGTGGTTTTGCATGAGATCCTCGACTATGTTTTTCTGTATGTGCTGTAGTATTCGTGTCATATTTCCCAAACTACATGCTGTACTGGCATGAAAGTTTAGTATGTCTTGGAAGACGTACATGGGAAGATTGTATCCAAAAATCTCCCTCAAATTCCTTGTAGATTTTTTAAACCAACTGTTCCTTTGTGACGGAAATTCTGGCGTCGGAAGTTCTGACAATTTTTTTTTTATGTGCTTCAATGTTCACGTCATATATCTCAAAATACGTGCTGGATTGATGTAAATATGTCTTGGTAGATGCCTAGGGGAAGATTTTGTCCAAAAATCTCCCAAAAATTCCTTGTAGATTTTTAAACCAACCATCCTTTTGTGATGGAAATTCTGGCGCGGGAAGTTCTGACAACCTGCCTTCTTGTATATGTTCCAATGTGCACGCCATATTTCCTAAACCATGTAGAGTTCTTGTATTAAATTTTACCACATTGCGGTAGAAACCAAGAGAGATATTGTGTTCAAATTTTATTTCAAAATTCTTTACTAGTTCTCCACAACAGTCGTCTTGGATTTGCATATACTTTCTGACCGCTTGCCATGACGTGTACTGTAATGTATACATCATATATCTCATGCCGCGAACTGGATTGCTATGAAATTTTGTCACACAATAGTAGATATCTGTAGGAGAATAGTATATAAAAATCACCCCAAAATTCTTTATGGATTCTCCGCAGTACTTGTTTTGACGTCATGCATGCTTTCTGGCGCGCCCTCTAATGTTTGAAACGTATTTCTTGAACCGTGAACCGGATTGCTATCAAATTTTAGTATGCAACAGTAGAGTCTTGGGAATGGTGTCCAAAATTCACTTTAAAATCCTTTGTGAATCTTCTGAAACAACCATTCTTCTGACTTATAGCATTCTGACAGCGTCGTTCTAATCTTTTGTGGTTTACCCTTATCGCTTGTGCATATTTCGTTATAACCATTAGTTTTTTTTTTTAGTTTATGGAGGGAGTCGGCCAGCTTATTAACGAGAGTAATGAGATAATAATGACTGAGGATGCCAAGAGTCTTCATACAGATCTTCCTGCAGACGTCGCCATGGACCCACCGTGGAGGGTGATGTGGATGAAGAGGTTTCCCCTGATGATGATACTGAAGAGATTGAGTCTTCTGATCCTGAAGGCACTAGTGATGCTGAAATGAGGGCTCTCTATCTGAATGCTGGTGTTACGTTCTCCCTTCTAAGTAGAGTCATGGATGATTGTGTAGCGGTTGGTGGTTTCGTAGTACCGAAAGCGTATCAGGACCTGTATACCCGTATTTGGAATAGGTTCGGGCATATTCCTAATGAGGACGCCGACCGCGTTATGGAAGAAAGCTTTGTTGCTGCTTTGTTGGAGCGGATTACCGAGATGTGAAACTACACCATGCGTGACGTTGAGCCAGCTATGCTACATGAAAAGACGAGGGTACCGAGTACACCACCAATCTTTTCTTTTAGTC
>JAJJMA010050089.1:14233-30279 GCA_023529015.1 Papaver nudicaule | reverse complement strand
CAGACAATATGACCCTAATACGACTATTAGTCACAAAGATTTCCCCTAAGTATTCCTACGCCTCCAACCACCGCAAGATGGTCAAACACATGTACTCCCCTACGTAAACAGACGCCCATTACTGTCTTACGCAAGAGTTGCCTCATAGCTCGTCACGAGGACTATCGCTACCCGACCTCCAATCGGACGATTACAACCTTTGGACAACAACCAAATAGCGGCATGTCAAATCGCTAGATGATATCCTTGGTAACTAACAGATATTTCACCGAAGTCTTTTCACACCAAGAGCAAGGTTATTAAGTTTACTTAGGCAATAAACACCTCGAGATATCGATCAAGGTTTCAAAACCTAAACTCTCGAAAGAGCAACCTTGTCGTCTCAGTTGGAATCAAGCAGATAGCTGTAGCAAGTACGAAATAATATGACCGTGAAGAACGATGTACCTTCAAAGAATAAATCTAACAACAACGATCTTGATTCCACTCAATATCTATAGTTTAGGCACACAAATCGAAAGCAGCTTGCTGACAAATCCAGGTTAATAGATAAAGAGTATGTTCTAATCACAACGATCTTGAGTGGCCTTATATCAGAAGAGAAGGACCTTAGAATAAACAAGATCGTTAGGTGATCGGTTGGAAAACCGACTCTTGTAATACCGTAAGTGCACGGTGTCTAAGATGTAGACAACGGCAAATACGGTATTACAAGAGTCAGTTTTCCGACCGATCAAGTTTTTGGCGCCGCTGCCGGGGACTGACTTGAAGATACACTAGTAGAAAAGTTGCTGCTATGGATTTTTATCGAGATGATTCATCGTCGAAACATTCGTTGGGGGAGTATATGTATGGTTCACGGTACAAGGAAATTCTGGAACAAAAACGACTAAGGTATAGAAATTCTGATCAGAGTTATTTCGAATCTGAAGATTATTCACATGAGTACCAAACCCAATACGGGGATAATTATTTATATGAAGTAGATGAGCAATCTCAGAATTTGGTGACGAATGATATATCCAAACCTAGAGTTCGTAGTTTGGAAGAAACTCTATTATTGTTTATGCAGACCACCCAAGCATCTATACAAAATTTGGAGAAACAGGTGAGTCATATGTTTGAGCAATTGGAAGAAGAAGAAAAACTCTTGTATGAGAATGAAGACCACACTAATGATGTTAATGCTGAGAATCCGTTTGAAGCAGAGACTGACGAAGAATGGTTTTTGAGGAGTTCGGTTGTCGACTTCAATACACAAGACATAAGTACTTCATTAGAGTTTTTTAAGGATGTTGAGGATCCGGTGATACAAGAGATCGTTGAAGGTTTGTCTAACCCTTTTAATAAATCTCTATTTAATGATGATCCTCCCAAACTATTTGAGTACCCGAAGAATTTTTCTATTATCCATATCGTGCATGCTGAGCCAAGTGAGACATCTCCCGTTTTAAGAGAATCTCTATACTATGTTCTTTATCCACTTCCGAGTGTCAAAGAACCTAAGTGTGGGGGTGGCTCTTGTGTTTCGACAATTTCGATGATTTATCATACAAAAGGTACGAGACTGCTACTCGTTTTCTATTTCTTTTTGTGGGTGGATCCACAAATTTTTCGCTTGTTGATATATGGTGAATCAATTTTTATTGGATTAAGGTTTTGTGGGAATACCTCTAGTTAAGTAAGCCCTCACGAGACTATAACTCGTCCTCTGTAGACGTATAGGGGTTCAAAGGCTTGTTGCACATGCTCAGTGCAATCATATACTCGACGAAACTGAGTTTGATTTTATTTTATTTTGTTTTACTCGAGGACGAGCAAAATGTAAGTGTGGGGGTGTGATGAGCGCATACATATTACATTAAATACTCATATTTGCACTAGCAAGGTCTCAATATTTTGATTAATAATATTGCTTTAAGCAATTTACAAGAAATACAAACAATTCCGACAATACAACAAGAAAGAAGGCAAAAGAAGCTAAAGAGGAAGAATTACTGAAGGCGGTCACATCAGTCTCTACAGGATTTATGGGAGTAGCCACGAAGTATAAAGGGTTAGAGGAAGTACTGGGGGCAGGCCTTCTGCATCAATTATTTCTGCTGGAGGCAGCCCCGTTATTGGGATCCAAGCTTCTGGTTAAGGGCTACCCCCTTATTTGAGTTTAAATGTGACGGTCGACTTTTTCTTCTTTTTGTTTCAGTTCTTCACGTCCTAATTTATCTGTTGCTGCACCACTATTTTGCCGCCTGTTAGCCATGGGTCCAGTGATGATTATCAAGGGTTAAAAGAGGATTTCGAAGACAATAAGGCAATGAAGGGAGTGGTCGAAGTTGCGGTGATTCTGGTGGTAGGTTTTGGCCGAAAGCTAAAAGGATATAATGGTGTGTTGCTACCATGGTGCTGCTGATATTTTTCAAGGTTCGGGTGGACATTTCCATATGGGTTAGGCAGATTCTCGAAGAGCAGAAAGAGATGATGTTTCTGTTGTGGTTTGAAGGGTCTATACTGTCGAGTCTGAGGGTGATTGAATGAAGAAGAATTAGATGAATGTGCTTGAGGTTTGGGACATGTATTAGAAGAGAAATTGTGTACTCGATTTACTCCAGTTTTGAACATCAATTCATTACCGAGATGACAGGGAGATGAGGAGTATATGCTGCGGTTTCGAATGGTGGTTGTAGGAGATGTCTATGAAGGTTTCAGAGCATTGAATAGATTATAAATGATGGGTTTCGTCTATGTATGAAATGTTTGCAGGGACGGAGAAACTATCAGCCTTTAGAGATCAACAAGAGAGAAATCCCTCCTGCAGTAGCAACGTGCACACGATGTGTTTGGAAGAATGCCAGACTGAAATAGTTTTGCCATGGTTCTGTGTTTGGGTTTGAGTTATGGTTGGACGTGAAAACAGCTAAACAGGGCTGCAGTGAAGCTTGTTCTGGTTGGTTCATGAATGAAGGAGAATGATGTGGTCTTAGAGTTGTTGGTTGATTCAGGCAAAGGATAATTGGAGTGTTACTGCTGGACTGGTGGGTTATTTTAGAACCAAGAGCTGTAATGGGCAGTGGAAAGATGCGAAATTAATGGAGCATTGTTGGCTAACCATAAACAGTGGTGGTACGAGTTGGGGGCTTATTTGGCTCGATAGAAGTGGTGCGAAAAGAATGTTGCTGATGCAGAGTCTTGGTTCGATTAAGAAGAGGGGAAACTTACCGTAGAAACAGTGATAAGTGGTGGTTGTTGCCGTTGGTTTTGTGATTTTTAATGTCTAGTCCTGGTCTGGTATGGAAAGTTTGTTTGCTGGGTTGGATTTTTGGAGTGATGGTGCCGTGAAAATGCAAGGAACTGTTGTTTTAAGGTCGATGGTGGAATCAAAAGAGAAGTTGGTGGTACTGTGGAAAAAAGTTAAAAGTGGGATTTGAACCATGGAAAGGGAGTTGATGGGCTTGTAGAAGTTTTGTGGGCTTTGAGCTTTGGATCATATGTCAATTCACAATGGGAAATCGGACAGAACAGAAGGAATTAATAAGTCGGTGCGGCAGTTTACTTTTGGGAGATTGGAGGTCAACACAGAGGACGGAAGATATTAAATGGAACGTCATAACTACACACTAATACCACTAGTGGTAAAGCGGAGTTATCATAAGACACTCTGATCACAAGTGATCAAGTCATAACGTAAATCTCAAGCTGAGAGTTATGTTTATGTCTTTTGTAGCACAAGTGTAAAAGATAATGGAACCGCGTTATTTAGATTCACTAACCTGTTGAATGATGAAGCCGGATGTCTTCGTTTGATCTTCAGTCTTTCTTCAACTCTTCAACCAGTGATTCTAAATCCTAGCAAAATCTTCCACAACCTAAAGCTAACTCTCTCACATGACTTCACCTAAATGTGTGTTGTTTAGCGGTCGAGTTTTGATCACTAAAGTTGACAACTAAGCTTGACATACCAACACTTAGTGAGGTTGACCGAGCCATGCTCTAACACTACAAGATTAGGAAAACACCATAATCGCTGCCGAAATCCAATCTTTCAATGTGACTTGGCTACGGGAGAGGTTCGAACAGCAAAAGCGCTTCAAAGCCAGGTTGATGCTGCTATAGTTGATGTTCTCGCCATGAAGGAAAAGGAGGTTGCTGAACTGAAGGCTAAGTATGGGAAAGAGAAATATGTTCTTTACGAGATGAAAAATGCTCATGAGAGAACTTGGTGTATTGTGCTATATGGTCTCTTCTGAGTAGTTTGGTTTGAAACTTGGTTTTGTTTGCTAGAATTGTGGTTCAGGAATTTCTTTATTGTTATTTTTTGAAAGATAGTTGGAGAAAGGGTTTCGTGCTTTAACCATATGTGGTGGATTCACACATTGTCCCCCCCTATAAGGCTAAGGATTAAATGCTTCAATCCAACTTTTCTGTATTATTGATGTATCCTTGCATCCATCTTTGACAGAGATCAACTTATAATAGCCACTCAATGTAGATCTGCAACTATATAGGGTCCCTTGGGTCGACTTCTTCTTCGCCGTGTTCTCTTCAACACCCATTCTTTGATCTTGAATTCTTTATCACTGGTTGATAGAGTTCTGGGCTTGTGGAACCTTCTGTTTGCAAGCAGTTCTTGAGAGCGATCGATTACCCTTTGTCTCTTTACCTTCTATTTTCATTTTATTAAGCATATACTAAGAGCATTCTCGTCACGACTAGGGAGAATGATTGTCCACTTTCTGAAATATTGAGTAGGGTTTGCTATCCATTCATACCTCGTGATCGGGCGAAATCCGCGAGTCGTGTCTTCCTCTTGTTTCTGGAAGCGTCTGACATAGGACAAAATATTTTCTTCTGGCTTCCTCTCAAACTCCATCAAAGTTTTTGATACTTTAGACAGGGACATCATTGCTACCAGTCGGTTTTCAGCCTGATCAGAATCTCTTGGTGGTGGAATTGCGGTTTCCTTGAGCAAGCTTTGATTGTTGTTAAGTCAAGGGTGGCCCAGAATCATGTCGTACTCCATGGTTTGCGTGATGACATGAAATTCAACTACTGTTTGTACCTTAACCATTCTCACCTATAGAGCAATTCGTCCAATAGGTTGATATTGATTCTCCCTTTGGATCCTCTAATGTTGTCGGGGAGTGGATGACTTCTTGTAGAGAGATTCCTACAGTTTCCAACATCTTGGTGGAGATGAGATTGATTCTCGTCCCTGGGTCCACCAACGTATTGGGGAATTCTATGCCATACAGATACACAGTAGTGAGAAGTCCCTATTCTTGTCTGGCTAATAGTCCCCAGTCGTACTTCACGGATGTCTTCCTTTGTGTGGGCGTGGGATGTACTTCGTCTCCCACAAGTGGTAGCCGTATCCCCGATACCACATAATTTAGAGCAATAAACATGTCTTTGCGCTGGAGCTTTGAAAAGCAAAGGTTTTCGCATAATTGATGCATCAGGTTCTCCACCTTCTGATTCACTGACTCTTTGTGAACAGTAAAAGTATGAATAGGGGGAGGCCCTTGATGCAATTCGCCAGAGTACGTTTTAGCCTCGAGAGTACGATATCTAATCCTACGCCTGAAGGTGTAACATTGGGCGGTGGCGTGGCTAACTTTTCTATGGAAATTAAAATATTGGGGATGTGTCATCTCTTCGGAAGTGGGGGATTTCCAAATTGCGGGAAATTCTATTGACTTATCTTGGATATCCAGGTGTCCAGCAATTCCACCGCTTCTTTTACTGGGATGTCGTTTAAAAGATTGATTCCACCTTATTGCTGCCATGAATTTTCTTTCGGCATCTGTGTCCTACCTCCCGTCGAAGTTATTGGAGGTGGGTTTTTTGCCCTGTGCTAAGAGACACACTCTTCCATTTTCTCTTTCTGTTGTTCTCATCTGTCGAGAATGAGTTTTCGAGTGCAAGGTTCTTGTTAGTTTCGTGTTTCAGGAATTGAGTCATTTCTTTCAAGGTCAGCATCATTGTGACTGATCGTCTTGCTGCTTCTTGAAGTTCGGAGAGAGTCTGGAACTGAAGATATCCTAGGAGAGCTCGATAGATGGCGGACGTAGTGACGGTGCATACTTCTACCAATTGTGGATATGTTATATCTGGGGTGCAACAACCAAGCGCTTATTCTTTGAATCTTTTTACATAATCGTCTGGGCGTTCACCAACCCTCTGATGGATCTTGCCCAAATCAGAGAGTGTAATCTTTTCGAAAAGGTACTCTTTGAAGAAAATATTTACCTATTCGCTCCATGTGCTGGTGGTTCCTGGCATGAGACGATTGTACCAGTTGTAAGCCTCCCTAGTGAGAGATTTTGAAAACTCGTCGAGCCTCAAGTTGTGACTATACCCATATTCCCTTAGATATTCTATGAAGCGTGAGACGTGATCATGGGCATTGCTAGTCTCTTCGTATGTTGGGAGTGAAGGAGTAGTGTAGTTTTGAGTGAGCGAAAGTTTTTGAGCCAGTAGAGCAAAGGGTTGGTGTTGTTGGATTGTAGTCTTTTCTCGCTGTCCTCGCGGTGAGTTGCGGACTGTAGCACAAAGTTGCTCGCCTTCTGTCCACGTGATAATCCTTTCTACTGCAGTGATATCGGGAATATTTGGCAATTTTTCTGCAAGGGATTTGATGTAGGCTATGATTTCCATTAAAGCAATGGTGATGTTGGCTTGCTGGTCGACAAGGACATCTTGTCGTTGGGTTATTTCTTCCATGCCTGGGGTTACTAACAGTTTTTTCTTCTTCTGACGTTCATGTGAATCCTGGCTGGGGTAGGGTGACTGCTACTTGAGCCTGCTTTTGGAGAGTTTGGGATCGTGGTACGATGTGAATCCTAGTCCAGCCATTTTCTTTTGAGAAAACCTTCTGAAACCGAGAGATTGTCTCCCACTGTGGTCGCCAATGTTTTTACGTGAAAAACATTATACTGCAAATGAGTATTTTTAGTGATCGAGATCAAAATCGAACAAGACTAGACTAAGCCAAGTCAATGGCCGTTCAAGCCTTGCTTCGGTCACAAAGAGGATAAGCATTGATCTAGGGAGGGAAACAATGAAAGAAATTTGAGATCAGGTTGACTCTGTAAGAAGAATGTGTGTTTCTGGGTGTAAGGGTTCAAGATCTCCGTCGTAGGTATGACTGGAAATCTCCAAGGCTAGAAGTGTGTTGAATACTCAGAATATGATTTCCTGGTGCTATGATACTCAGGTATTCTAGTTCTCTGAGGTTCTGGTTTTCTGCCTTGGAAAATAGAGGAAGCCTCTATTTATAGTGTTGAACTCACCCGGATGATCTCGATAGAGAAGGTGGAAGTCGTGGAAGAGTGGAGGAGTGGAGAACATGAGTTCGTTCTATAACTGCTAGAGTCGTGTAGAACATGTCCACTCGGCACCATCTTTCATTACTGTCCACTATCTCCATCAATTTCTTTCTAACTGCTGTAGACCGCCATATCCATACCCCTAAAGTTATCCCCCCGTGTGATGTTTTGATATCTCGTGTAGAAATGCAGATGTTACATAATTATACTAAGTTAGGCCATAATAATGTTGTGTGGCCATGATTTTGGAAATTGTGTGACACCACACTCATGGCGCCATGAATAACCACTTTGGCTTTGTACATCTGGCCGTGTTCATGGATTGGACATGGCTGGCTGATAGGTGCGCAAAACACCTATTCAAGAGTACCTAATTGATACACTTTAGTCGGCTAAATCCTCATATATTGTTTATTTTACATTGTTTTCTATTTTGCAGGTACTTTGAAGTTTAATAATAAAAATGAAGCAAAACAACAACTCGACATTTCATTTTGAGTCATATGGAGTTGGTGGTCTTTGAACACAAGAAGGATACAAGCACAAGATTGTAGAAATGCACCCGAAGAATTCTACTCAGGGCAGCCAAGCACCAAACAAGAGGCATTACAGTTTATAGGCACCTGGTTATTCCCAACCCCAGAAGACCGCTAAGGGGCACCTTCAAAACAGGCCCAATTACAGAAAATAGGGCCGAATTTTGTAGGCCCAATTACAGAAAACAGGGGCAAATTTCGTAGGCCCAATTTCCAAACAGAGGACGATATCACTATACCTAATTCAGGCGTATATAAAAGGATTCACGCACAGTTTTCTGAGGAGGTTTTTTGGACGCGAGCTCCAGGAGGTGTTTTTTGGGGGCGCAATTCCCGAGGCGCTGCAACCAAGGTTTTTTATGTTTTTATTTATTTTCTTTATTATCATCTATGGATTTCAATAAAGCTATGAGTAGCTAAATTTTCGTACTGGTTAGGGATGTAATCTAAAATCCCAGACATATGAGCCAATCTGGCCGGTCAATTTTGACATTCTTGAAATCTTATTATCGTTCATGTTCTACTGTGTTTAATAATTGCATGATTGATGTATTGCAATATGATTGTTTTCTTATTTGTTTAAAGTTGCAAACTGAATGAATACGAAAGCATATCTATAGCTAGATTAGGGTTTTGCGATACGAAATAGTCAAAGAACCCTGTCACAAGTAGCACAATATGATCTCGAAAGTGGTGATAGCTTTTAGAAATCATATGTAAAGCTTGACCTATGTTGAATAGTGTCTTTCTGTTGCATAGATTAGCCTAATTCATAGAACCTAAAGCTCTTGGAGAGTTGAACTTGATTGCACGTTGCGTTGAGTTATTCTCTGAGTAGTATTTGCATATTCATCGTTATGGTATGCAATGATATAAGGAATTTACCGGAGTATACTCTCGATGGGGTACTCTAGGGCTATTGGTATGAGAAAGATTGAATGTTAACTCTGATCGATTGATGAACATGCTTGGTGATTGAAGATGAAACCCTTGACCAGTATTTCCTCTCTTTGAATTCTATTTTTATTTACTTGTTTCGTTTTTATTTTATTTACACAACAAAAATTCCCCCCCGTGGTTACTCTTAAGTTTTCAAATACAACTGATAAACCATACCTCTCTCTGTGGAACGAACTTATTCTTGCTATTGTGCTTAATTTATATTTAGTGAAGCAAGAGTATTAATTTTGACTGGTTTGACACCCATCACTGGCCATGGCATTCGTGTGGCCAAGTATGGCCAAAGCCTTTGATTGCCTTTGTGGCGCCATGCTTGCGTGGTCAAGCGTGGACGCTTTCTGGTCATGGCCTTTCTGGCTTTGGTATTGTGTGTGGCCGTGGCTATGCGTGGGCCACGGTCTTGATTATTTCCTCATGGCGTCGTGGCCATGGCCTTCTGGTCATGGCTTTTAATGTGGTCGTGTCCATGTTTGGGCCACGGTCTTGATTATATTTTGTGGCGCCACAAGCCATTTTGGCTCATACCATCCTTTGTGGCGTACTTGGCCATGGTATTCTAGGCCATGACATCTTTGGCTATGGCTTGTTTGTGTATTTGGGCATGTTCACATGATGTACTTTCGTAGTGCTCGAGATCAAAATCGAACAAGACTAGCCTAAACCAAGTCAATGGTCGTTCCAGTCTTGCTTCGGTCACATAGAGGATAAAGGTTGATCTAGGGAGGGAAACAGTTAAAGAAATTTGAGATCAGGTTGAGAATGTGTGTTTCTGGGTGTAAAAATTCAAGATCTTCGTCGTAGGTATGACTGGAAATCTCCAAAGGCTAGAAGTGTGTTGAATACTCAGAATATGATTTTCTCGTACTCTGAGGTTCTGGTGTCCTGCCTTGGAAGATAGAGGGAGCATCTATTTATAGTGTTGAACTCACCCTGATCTCTTGACTGAGAAAGTGGAAGTCGTGGAAGAGTGGAGAACATGAGTTTGTTCTGTAACTCTGTAACCTCTAGAGTCGTGTAAAACATGTCCACTCAGCACCGTCTTTCGTAACTATCCATCATCTCCATCAATTTCTTTCTTAACTGTCGTAGACCGCCAGACCAATACCCCTAAAGTTATCCCCCCGTGTGATGTTTTAATGTCTCGTGTACGAATGCATATGTTGCATGATTATACTATGTTAAGCCGTAATAATATTGTGTGGCCATGAGTGTGGCACCATGAGTTTCTTTACACTCGTGATGTTGGTTCACAGTTCTGCGACCTAGTTGATACTAACATAGTTAGGGTTTGGCTTAACTACATGGTGATGGAGCTGCATGATTGTGCTTTTTTCAGTAGTGCTATGCTAAGAATTCTCATGAAATGGCATCCTGGGTCGTAAGATCTTGGTACGCCAAGTGAGGTTGTTGTACATATAGTGTGTGTGGCCTCGAGGGCTTGGGAAATTGTGTGGCGCCATGGTGGCCATAGTTTGGCCCTTGGCCATGTTACTCCGTGTGGTCGTGGCCATGTTTGGCCACGACTTTAATTTCCTTTCATGGCGCCATGGCTTGTGGTGCTGGCCACTTTGGCCGTGCGGATACCCATGGTCTTTCTGGCTATGTTATTTTGTGTGGCCGTGGTCTTAGCCATGACTTTGATTTCTTTTCATGGCGCCATGGCTTTTTAGTGCTGGCCACTTTGGTATATTTTGTGGCGCCATGCCTTGTGGCGCCACGAGTGGCCACTTTGGCCTACATTGTTATTCTTGGCCATGGCCTTTCTGGCCATGGCGTTGTGTGTGGCCGTGTCCTTGCTTGTCCACGGTTTTTTGATTTTCTTGTGTAACGCCATAGGTTTTTGTGGTGCCACAGCTTTTGGCGCCATAACCATTTTGGCCTACGCCATCCTTCGTGGCGTACTTGAGCTATGGCATATTTAGGCCGCATGTGTTTGGGCTACGATATGCTTCAGTTATGGCATGTTAAGACATTCGATAGTTAGGCCATTCTATGGTTAAGTTATGGCATGCTTAGGTGTGTCTAAGCTATTGTATACTTCTTAGAGAGTTCTGGACAGGCTTAGAACCATGATGGATCTAAGGTTTACATTAAGACTCAAGTGCTGAGTCATCTTTCGAAAGGAAACCCGAGAGGGTGTGTCTCTGTCTTGACCAAGATTAGGCGAGGTCCTGAGGTCTTTAAACTTTGAGGAGGAAACCCGAGAGGGTGCGTCTCTATCAATTCTCCACCATAGTACCAGTGAGCAATTTAGTTCTGATGTAGAGGAATTCGAAGCGATGTTGGCATGAAGTAAATTGGTGGCTTTATGTGTTGGTGGGTTGTTTAGCATCGCACTACGATCTTATTCTCTCCACCCGGGGAGCTATAAAAGAGAACTCATAGGGAACATATTTAGTTTTGCAGAACATGTTTTATTTTGAAACTATAAAAGTCTGTCTAAGTAGACAATCGCCTCTTGGTAAGGCATAACATAAGTACGCTTTTATCCTTCCTCGATTTTTCACCATCTACATTAAGTCCCCTGGTTACTGTTCCACACTAAGCAATCAGATGGTGAGAACGGTCCTAACGATTTTAGGTTTTTATAATACCAACACTACCAGCGATTATGAATGGTTAAACTCTAATGCCAATCACAACCATGAGGTGAAACTAAAAAAATAAGATTGCGTGTAATATGGACGTGCTAGCATAGTTGGCTAAAACAGTTATTATTATTATTATTATTATTTTTTTTAAAAAAAAATTATTAATAATAATCTTACATATTATTGAGTTCGATTACACAGATTGTGGACCCTACTACAGAAGATAAACAGGTTGCCGTGCTAAGCCCACCAGCGAGCCTCATGAGGAACCAACCAAGAAAGCCGGAGCTGAATGGGGGGCTGATTATGTCACAAGGGGGGCAAGTTAACTCTACCTTCCATGTCAAATTCTGCAGTATTGCGCCATCTGTGACTCGAACCTGGAACCTCCTGGAGCGCATCAAACCTCTTGAGGAACGGGGATGACCAGCTGAGCTAGCTACCCGTTTTATTATTATTATTATTATTATTATTATTATTATTTAATTTTTTTTTATTATAAAACTGGCACTTTATTAGAAAACAAAGAAACTTAGTCTTGTACATTGCCAGATGGGAGCCTAGCTACCAGCTGAGTGCCAACCCCTTTCTGAATAGCGAAACCTATTCTAATGAAGAGGAAATTTCCGACATTAATAGATACATTATGCCTAGTCATATAAATCTTCAGTCTTCTCAAGAACTCCACAGTCTCGTCTCCGAGTTATTATGCCTAGTTATTATTATTATTATTATTATTATTATTATTATTATTATTATTATTATTATTATTATTTTTGGCAGGTGATGAGAGACAAGATTGGGTGGCCGCGTGAAAGGCCATGGCCGTGGTGGCATGGGGGCATGGGGCCATGGCGACGACGTCATGAATATGGCGTTTAGGCGAGCGTGGGGGTGTGGCCGTGGCGTCATGGCCATGGCGCCATGGTGGCCACAACGTAAGAACCAGTCGTTATATATATATATATTTTATGCGCGGCGCCTTGCGGCGTCACAACCTAGGTCCCGTGTTTTATATATATATATATATTTGTGGCCCCCTGGGTTTAATGGGGCTACGACCTTTGTGGCGCCGTGACTTTCCTAAAGAAGGGAATACTATGTTGTGGGATTCCCATTATTATGTATATGAATACATACTTAGGCTAAGTCTTATCCAAGGAAAGAAAAATAAAGGAGGGGTTTTACCCGTTTTAGCAGAGAACTTTTCCTCCTTCTTTTGTTGTCGTGATCAAGTCCTTGTTCTTCCTTGATGGTCTCCACTTGGCGATTGGTTCTGCAATTAGCTGATTTCCTGAGCAGCGCCTTTGGTGCAAGCTTGGGTGGCGTACTTTCCAGTAAGCAAGAAGCGGTCATTGGTGTTCAAAGTTGAATCCGTAGTGCTGAGTGAGGTGGGGTACCAACGAAATAACGACTAATCCAGTGGTATCCGTCGGTAATATATAGTCGGTAGAGTGACATTAGGAAAGTTGATTGCGCACTCCTATTCATGATGTAGATCTGAACGTATCCAATTTTTGTGTAGAACATGTGTCTTCCCAATTTATACATCTTCTTAACATATCATTGTGGAGATCCTATACCCCAATATCATTTTGTAGAAAATTCTTCAAAGCACAAGATTGCACTAAGTCCCCAATTGTTGAAGAGGGTGTTGGAGCTAAAATAAACGAACTATTTGATGAAGATGTTCACCTCGTCGCTTTTACTGAGTAGTAAAGTTCTAGGAGTATTCCGTCGTAAATCCTGACAGTTTGGGTCTTGGGTGTCCTGATGTTTGCGCCATATATCCTAGATAGTTTATTGTATCACCATGAAATTTTGACACATAGTAGTGAACATATAGGAGAGTATTGTGTCCAAATATCTCTTTGATATTCCTTTTATAATCTCCGCAGTATCTGATGTGGTTTTGCATGAAATCCTCGACTGTGGTTTCTATGCACGCTGTAGTGTTTGCATCATATTTCCCAAACCATGTGCTGGACTGACATGCCATTTTAATATGTTCTGGAAGATGTACAGGGGAAGCTTGTGTCCAAAAATATCCCAAAAAATCCTTGTAGATATTTTTAAACCAACTGTTTCTTTGTGACGGAAATTCTGGCGCAGGAACGTTCTGACGGTCTTTTCTTTTCTTCAGTGTTCACGCCATATTTCTTAAACTAAACGCTGGATTGCTTTGAAATTTTAGCATGTCTTGGTAGACATATAGGGAAGATAGTATCCAAAAATCTCCCCAAGATTCCTCATAATTTTCTTAACTAGCCGTTCCTCCATGACGAAAATTCTGGCGCAGGAAGTTCCAGTAGTCTGTCTCCTTGCATATGCCCCAATGTTCGTTCCATATTTCTTGAACCATGTAGAATTATTGTGTGAAATTTTATCACGTGGTATTAGACACCCAATTGAAGATTGTGTCTAAGTTTCACTTCAGGATTCTTCACGACCTCTCCGCAGCAATCGTTTTGGTTCTGTACACACGTTCTGACGCTTGTTCTGGTGTGTACTGTAATGTTTACGCCATATCAATCGAGACACAAATTGGATTGCCATGAAATTTTGGCACATAACACTAGACACCTGTATCAGGATGGTGTCTAAATATCACCTTCATATATTTTACCAACTTTCTGTGATGCTCGTTTTTGTGAAGCCCATCGTACAACGAACTTGGTGTGTAGTCATGAAAGCGCCTTCGTTTGTCTCCGGAGTAGATTTGCGCCACGGAAACCCAAAATAAAATAATTTCATCACAAGATGGTTTGTAGTCTTCAATTGATAACTCTAATGCTGAGGCTACAGGTAATGATGTCAATCCGGGGGGTTAATAAAGACTGGGAGGATATTTCGTGGAGACGGTGGTGGAAACACCATGTGAGATCTATCCAGATTTATTTTGTAAACCCATGTTTGAAGAAGTTACTCTCTAGGGCCACCTTTTAAGAGGAGAAACCCGCCTTTCGGAATGGGCATACCCCTTCTCCTATAGTGTTATCCAATGGAGCCTATAACTGTTTATAAGAAGGAAATTTGAGTGGCTTAGCCCAGCAGCTGCCTTTGATGACTTGAAAGATTACGAACTTGTCCGGGAAGACTTTTGGCACATATATAGATCATAGAATGGGGGCGGATCCACGATATAGCGTACTTTAATAAGTAAACTGCCTTTCCGCTTCTAATGTCCTGTAATCCTTTTATAGAAACATCTTATAGTAAGAGATATCTTGCGGGATAGGTAGTTTTCTCTTTGTGGCGCTGTGGGAATACTTCATAGAGCTACGATAATATTTCTGGTAGAGAATGTTTTGTGGATCCACGAGCGCGGAGCCACATGAATAATTTTTTTTCGAGGGGGAATGTAACGCCCCGTTTGACCACCAGGTTAGCCTCTACGCCAAGAGGCGTCGAGTAACTAGATCATCTACCCAAGATACCCAATTACAGAAGAATTTAAAACAAAATCCAAGCACTCTGATATTCATAACCTGGAAACCTCTCAAGTGATATACATATGGTAATATATTGTTGATACAGTTTCACATAATTCAGATGTAAAATATTACACAATGAAACGAAACCCTTCACGTGCACCATCTCCTCAGATAACTGAAACTGAAGTGGAAACGAGTGATCACATCTTCCAGAAGGGTGCTCAGTGGAAACAAATACAACATTCAAGTAATCACTATCATGCTTAACAGTTCTACTAAAGAAATCAGTTAACACCCTTAGCACCCGACACTCAGCAAGTCATCGAAATATAACATGTTAAATAAGTGTTGTTACTCTAACCCGTCCCGCATAGCGATCTCGTAAAGAGCCCATACTAATTATGAAACCAGGATTTCTCCCGAGCAAACGTTAGCATAACCAGTCAAACTAGAATGATATTCCCAAAGAATGGTTCAACCATTACCAATAAGACCAACAAACAAACACAATATGCGTATGACCGATTTTCCCCAAATAATCCGAATATTGTAAAATATATAATATTGAGACTGAAGAGCAGCAGCCCTACTAACTAATATCGACAACGGAAGAGCATCCGCACTACTAATAATATTGAGACGGAAGAGCATCCGCCCTACTATAAATAATCATATATAATATTGAGGCTGAAGAGCAGCAGCCCTACTAAATAATATTGAGACTGAAGAGCATCAGCCCTACTAAGTAATATCGACAACGGAAGACCATCCGCACTACTCAACTTAGCGAGAAGCAGTGGAGAAACACAGACACTCCTCGCGGGGGAACCAGACAACACATATCAGGCGCATACCCATCCAATACACAAACATGCTTGCAGATAATTAACATTAAACAAATCAATGATTGCAAGAAAGTTATAAGAGTTCCCACCTAGAATGATGACTAGCAAAGTCTACCCACATTCTTCATAGAACTGGTTCATCTCTCGAACCGATCGTCGTTCGTAATAGACTGATTATAAACACACTGGCACTCTAAGATTTAAGCCAAAAAGACCCACACAAATCATATACAATAACAAGGCACAAGAACTTTAAGTTGACTCAATAACGAAATCGCCTAACAGAGTCGGCTCACTGATTCTCCTTAATTAGGGCCAAATCAAGATTAAATGAACTATATACATTTACATGGCA
>JAJJMA010050089.1:0-14223 GCA_023529015.1 Papaver nudicaule | reverse complement strand
AAAAGACTAACCCCTCTTATATAAATAAATTAATTAGTTAACCTAAAGATAATTAATTAGTTAACCTAAAGACTAATACCATACTGATTTACTTTAGTTCACTAAATGGGCTTGGCTATACACTGAATCTAATAAATTTGGGCCTAGCTAAATTACTCAAGCTCCCATGGATTAGGCTCTAAACCATATTAACAACTAGTCCAACTCTAGGTCAAACCCAACTGACTATGATCAAACCTTGGCAAGCTAACTCTCGAACATTTTATCTACCTCGTCGGATGTCCAAATGATGCATTTTAATTGTTTGTATTTTATTTTTAGTATTAAAATCACTCAACATCCCCCCAGGTTACTTTAGGATTCCAAGAATTTATAACAACCATTTCCTCCCTGTGGACGAACCTGTTCTTCCCACTATTCTATATTATATATTGTGAAGGTTAAGAACTTAAGTGTATTTGTGCTGTTTGACAACGCACCAGGGAAAGACTCGCCTTTTCACTTACGCAGATCGTTCTTGTATATGAAGTTGATATCGCTGGTGAAGATCCACATAATAATCACCATCATCAGAAATCTTGAGATTTTCAGATTTTACTGTAATAGTGATGGCTCCTTGTCGATGATTCAGGATGATGTGTCCTTCTAGCATGTTGTGGTAGAATTATAAGTGAACATATGTTGCGTGGAAAGTCTTTCTATTCTCAACCCATTGGCACGTTTTTGAAGTCCTTGCGCTTGGAACACTCCACTATGTCATCTTTTTGAATCTGAGTTGTCGCCGAAGGATGTTGGATACCTATTGATGACGACAATGAGGTACGCCTAAAACGTGTAAGGATGATGAGATCTACTTTCAAATTTTTCGTGATGAGAGTGTCACTCGTTGCTAGTGATAGCTGAGAGGAGCGTCACGACCATGATGCTGCTAGCTTGCTCGAAAGATGAAGACTTGGTGGCCACAGTTTGGCCCTTGGCCATGTTACTCCGTGCGGTCGTGGCCATGTTTGGCTACGACTTTAATTTCCTTTCATGGCGCCATGGTCATGGCGCTAGGGCTTGTGGTGCTGGCCACTTTGACCGTGTGGATGGCCATGGTCTTTCTGGCCATGTTATTTTGTGTGGCCGTGGTCTTAGCCGCGACTTTGATTTCTTTTCATGGCGCCATGGGTTTGTGGTGCTGGCCACTTTGATATATTTTGTGGCGCCATGCTCATGAAGCCATGGCTGTGGCGCCGTGGCCACAGTTTTGTGGCGCCCTGAGTGGCCACTTTGGACTACATTGTTATTCTTGGCCATGGCCTTTCTGGCCATGGTGTTGTGTCTGGTCGTGGCCCTGCTTGTCCACGGTTTTTTGATTTTCTTTTATGGCACCATGCTCATGGCGCCATGGGTTTTTGTGGTGCCACGGCTTGTGGCGCCATGGCCATTTTGGCCTACGCCATCTTTCGTGGCGTACTTAAGCTATGGCATATTTAGGCCGCATGTGTTTGGGCTACGATATGCTTCGGGTTATGACATGTTTGGCCAAGACAAGTTAAGCCATTCTATAGTTAGGCCATTATATGGTTAAGTTATGGCCTGCTTAGGTGTGTCTAAGCTATTGTATACATCGCAGAGAGTTCTGGACATGCCTAAAACCATGATGGATCTGAGGTTTACATTAAGACTCAGGTGCTGAGTTGTCTTTCGAGAGGAAACCCGAGAGGGTGTGTCTCTGTCTTGACCGAGATTAGGCGAGGGCCTGAGGTCTTTAAACATTGAGGAGGAAACCCGAGAGGGTGCATCTCTATCAATTCTCCACCATAGTACCAGTGAGCAATTTAGTTCTGAAGTAGAGGAATACAAAGCGATGTCGGCATGAAGTTAATTGGTGGTATTATGTGTTGGTGGGTTGTTTAGCATCGTGCTAGGATATTATTCTCTCCACCCGGTGAGCTATAAGAGAGAACTCATAGGGAACATATTTAGTTTTGCAGAACATGTTGTATTCTGAAACTATAGAAGTCTGTCTGAGTAGACAATCGCCTCTTTTCAAGGCATAACAGAAGGATATTTTATGCTTTTATCCTTCCTCGATTTTTCACCATCTACAGGGACATGACATAAGCCTTGGTGAGTTTTTAGGCCATGGCATGTTTAGCCGTGTCATGATAGACCATTCTATGGTTAAGTTATGGTTTGCTTAAGTGCATCTAAGCTATTGTATACTTCTCAGAGAGTTCTGGACAGGCCTAGAACCATGATGGATATGAGGTTTTCATTAAGACTCAGGTGCTAAGTCGTCTTTTAAGAGCAAACCCGAGAGAGTGCATCACTAACAATTCTCCGCCATAGTACCAGTGAGCAATTTAGCTCTGATGTCAAGGAATTCGATGCAATGTCGGCATGAAGTAAATTAGTGGTTTTATGTGTTAGCGGGTTGACTAGTATCGCGCTACGATATATATTATTCTCTCTACCCGGGGAGCTATAAGAGAGAACTCATAGGGAGCATTTTTAGTTTTGCAGAACATGTTGTGTTCTGAAACTATAGAAGTCTGTCTGAGTAGACAATCGCCTCTTGGCAAGGAATAACAGAATGATTATCCTTCCTCAATTTTTCACCATCTACAACACTGAACCTTTTCTTTTATAAAATATGCCCTTTACTGTCAAAAAAAAAAAAATAATAATAAAAAAAAAATAAACTTTTCCCCATATTTTCATGCATTATGGCTTTGCCTCTGAAGTATGGAAAAGTTTCACAGGGATAAATGATTTCAACTTCAACAACACCACTAATTTCCATGATTGGATGAATAGTTGGTTCTCTGGACCTTCTCCCAGTAATCATCATGCTAATACCTTTGCTATTGTGTGCTGTTTCATTTGGAAAGCTAGGTGTGACAACTCCTTTGAGAACCTGAAAGTCAACATCAACTACACTGTTGCAGAGATCAAACATCACCTCTGTGACTATGACAAACTGATCCATAATAATGGACATATTCTTAACAACCTTCACTATGACCAGACTACAAATCCTGACATAGATTTCCTGGAAAGGAATCTAAACAGGAACATCAGCTACAAAATAAAAATTTGTGAGCTTCCTTCTACAGTCCCAAATAATACTAACATTGCTCTAATTGCTCTGAACTCCACAAGTCAATGCATTGGAGCTCGAGGATACCCTGCATAAGTCAATGGAGGTGTTGCAAACAACATTGCAGATCTAGCCTACAACTGAGCTGTGGAGTGGCCAAGAACAAACGTGACCTTTGGGGCTGAGGACAACAACATTTTGAAAGCTATCAAGACCATCTACAAGGAAGCTGTTGCTGGAAGATTCTCTCTTAGTTACCATGCCAGCATCCAAGGAACTCATGGAAGTATTGAACCTGTTTCTTTTGTCCTAAATGGTCTAAATTGTATTGGTAGAACCTTAAATTTGGCGACGTTTAATCTTGCCAAATTCTGCTGCAAGAATACCATCTCCAAGTTTCCAACAACTTCATTTAGAGTGGCAAAAACTTTGCAAATCTTTATTGTAATCTGAACTCGTTGGTGTTTGATACCTAGAGGTGTTTCTGCGTCTTTGTATAGTTTTTTCTTATACTCCCTCCGTCCCATATTTTTAACCCATGGCACTTGTCAACAATAAACCAATCATAAAGAAAAAACAATAAAAAAAGCTCTAATGGTTAGTTCATTAAGTTCCTTAATTTTAGATTTTTTGTGCGTTTTAAGTTGTATTTGTTCACACATATTTTGTGTGTCTTTTCAATGAAATTTTTCTTATTGATCGATCAAAAAAAATTGAAATTTTATCTATTTTTTTTTGAAACGAAGGGAGTAAACCATAGCAACCGTAACGGTCCATAGATATTGTATATACTAGTCGACTATGGTCCCAAGGGATTCAACAGGTCAAGCACCAACTGTATCTGTATATCTAGATACCGACCAAACATTTTGGGTTTATAAAGTCAACAGCAGTTTGACATCAATTAGGCGAGGCTACGAGAAAAATGAAAGAAAGTCAACCATGAGATCCAGACAGATCCATAAAGAATTTAAATGTTTATACAATATCCCAAATTGTTGTCTGTGCTGTAGTGTACCATATGGCTTTTATAGGTTTTAGACACCGCATCTGCAACTTTCTTTTTCTGGCCTGTAGTAGTTATTTAAGTGCCCCGGATCTCGTTTCCAGACCTCGAAGATAAGAGTAGTCACATGGGCCCAAAGCGGTAGGAAATCGATCTATTTTCTTCAATCATCATCATGTTTATACAAATGACTTGGGCCACTTGGCACAAGCTTTACTACCGGAAGTCAAAATCCATGCCATGCCCCTAAACGTTACATCAATCAAATACCTATCGACAGCAGCATAGAATATATGTATGATGAGAATTTTTGTGAAAACATTGTTTTGTTGATTGTTGTTGCCGTGATTGATGTTGCATTAACATTAAAATGTAATTAGCAGCTCAATGCCAGCTAAAATATTGTAAATGTTGAGAAAGATGATGTTCATTAATAAGAAATCGTTACATACTAATCATTAGCTAACGGTTTATATATGGCTGTAATAACAAGACAGCTAACGCCAGCTCACACCAGCTCACACCGTTAGTCAGATTAGTCAGAGTCAGACAAGCTGACTACAGTACAGACCAGACAGACAATTCAGACAGATAAATCTGACTGACACTCCTATTACACCAGTACTCTAACAAATACCAAAGAGTTTAAACAATAGTCATAATTTGCCATGGTTGTACTGCTTTACATGAGAATATGATTTTGTTGGCTTAAAGGCTGAAACAAATGGTTTCTCAAAGAATAAGAATAAAAGAAGATGAGATAATAATTATAATTTTAAGTATTGGAGGTTCATGAATCAGTATGTAGAACATAGTACAAAATTACAAATATAGAAAACATTAATGTTTTGGTGGGAGAAAAGAACAAAAATGGTTATATTCTAGTATGCAATAATTGACTTCTTTATGAGCAGAATTATTAGTTAAATGCATTGTTGAAATAAAAGATGAATATTTCGTTTCCCGCGTATCAGACATGGAGGATTTTATTCCTGCTGTGGGATGGTTTATGGTGGAGGGCACCATGTACTACTCATGCCGGCCCACTATAATAGCAAAACAAAAGAAATTACCACATTGTCCATATATATTCATTTGTGTTTTCAGGTCATGGTACCGTTCTATCGGTCATTTGCATTTTACATGGAGCAGGCAAGTTAACTGACGCTTGGCCACTATTCCAGAAACGCGGTCTAAAATTTTAATTTGATTTTTTTTTATCTCGAAAAAGAGGATGAATCTCATTTAATTAATAATAATAGTCTCCACTATGTTCCTTGAATAGTTCAGAGTATGAGTTACCGAGTTGTTCCAATCATTAATATCTAAATATGTCATTATAACTTTTAGGTTTGTTTATGTTCAATTACGTTGAATTAAAAACCTATTACAGAATACAACAAGATTTGTCGTTTTTAATCTCCACTTCTCCTCTCTCTCCTCTGCCGGGCGATTTTTCCGTCAAAAAAAAAAAAACAACCAAAAAACCAAAAAACCCTCACTGCCGACAGCTTCTTCACTGCCCAGATCGGCTCCTTCGGGAGCAAATCTGGGTAAATCTTCCTTCCCTATCTGTTTTGCAATAAATTTTTTAGGTATTTATGGTTTTTGTTTCGATCTTCACGGTTTTTACAGCAGCCTTCGATGGATATCGCCGGTTCTTCGTTTGAGGGTGGTTTCACTTCCTCAAAGATGGGTTTTACCTCCTGATGTGTGTGCTTATTCTCCCAATCAGTATTTCTATGTTTCTGCTCGATTTGGAAGTTTCAAAAAAAATTATCTCCACTGTTTCCGGCTTCGTCTCCGTTACCGGTGCCGTGTCGCCGTCGCCGGCAACGTCTCTGTCTCCGTCAACGTTACCGTTTCCGTTACCGTCACTGACGCCGTCACCGCCTCTATCGCCGTCGCCGTTATGGTCGCCGTTGCTGCTGCTGCTGACGCCGTCAACGTTATTGTTCCAGTTGCCGTTACCGTTACGGTTTTTGTTTCTTCAATGGTGACAAAAGGTGTACCAACTTATTTGAATCTGCGGGACGTGGGGATGCAATTCAGAATCTATATCCCAGTGGTCCTTGGGAATTTGCTTCTGGTAAATAAGACTAGAATTGTAGACATTAAGAAGGGTAGGCCTTTCCCTCGAATAGTAGGGGCCCGTTGGTGCTTACTTATGTCTTACCCAGAAGCTTTGAGGACTATTCAATTAGGATTGCATATGTGGATGTTGGTTACATTTGTAGATTATATTGTAGACTGCTTGTCTGGGTTTTTTTCTCATGCTTGGGAGATTAGGTCGTACTTCATACACACCGGCTTTTTGTTTCTTCGGATTACATTATTAGTAAGTTATGGTGAAGTTTGCAACAACATCAGCAATTCTTGTTCGGATACTGAGAAACACATCATTCATAGAGGGCGGTACCCTTTATCTAACCATCTGAACCTTAGTCTTGCTCTGATTGTTGCGTTCCCTCAACCACCACTTCCCATACTTAAAAGAGTGCGCATTTTGCACGAGTTGATGGATCAAATAATTACTTCTCTATTTAGAGTCCTCTGCCCAGAATTGGATTGCTTCACTCTTCGTGTTCGGAACAGACATCCTTGTGATCGGAACAGACATCCTCGAGACTGCAACAGACTTCCTCGTGTTCGGAACAAACATCCTCGTGACTGCAACAGATATCCTCGTGTTCGGAACATACATCCTCCTGATCCAAGACTCGTTACATCTGTGATGGTTTTTCACAGGGGTTTGTTTTTCATCACTTCCATCTCTTTTACAAGTTCCTGCTCTTCTAGACTGGTTCAGCTGTCTTCACAAATGGTTTTCAATTTCTGGATCACTTTTTGCCGTAAGATTAATTCAGGTTTTCAATTGAAATTCATGTTTTCTTTCTACCTGAATTTGGTTCCAGTAACTCTAATCAAAACCCTACACTTGTTCTGTGTTACTGACGGCCTTTGTGGTGATCTGGATGCCGAGAATTCTACATTGGTTGAATTTGGACTTCCCCTTCGTCGGCGGTTCTTTATTCATTCTGATGGGATTTTGCTTCAACAAATTAAGTATTGCCATTTGTCCCTTCTAGGTTTATCACCTGGGCTTTTCGACAGTCTGAATGGAATTCTGATGATTAATTCTCAAGAAGCTTATTTGGAGTTGATGGATGATTCTCAAGCTTCCTCATCTAGAGTCCTTTGTCTTGACTTTGGGTTTACTTTACTGCACCAGATACCTTGCCTCGTTACCAAGCCGGTAGCTTGTCATAATTTTACATATTGGCTTACCATGGGACAACTGGATATGCAGACTTACAAGGTCAACTGGATGGTTTTTATTGACTGGAAGAATTTCGGGAGAGGAATTTGGATGATACTTCTTAGTGCTATATATATTAGTATGAGTTTTCTACTTGCATTTAGTTTCTATCTGGCCTGCTTGGATTATGGTGCTCTGCTTACTTTGACGACGTTTGTGATGGCGTTTGTGTTGCTGCTACAATGGTGGTGGAAAAGGACTCTGGTTGAGGTTTGGTTATGGTGTGTTAGTTTTAGGGGTTACTTGCTTTATCCTTTGTTTTGCAAAGGAGCGGACAGACTGGTACTTTTGGTCTGTCATTTCTCAAATTCAGGCCATTCTTGTGGATGGTCAGCCTGTTCTCCCAATTGGACACTCTTGTCACAATTGGTGAGTGCAATACGGCACTTGGTTTGGTTACTTGGAGTTTACCCTCAACAACTGGTCCTCTACTTCTACCTTGCAGCGCTTCCACTTTTAGCACTTACATCCTACATTGATTACCATACATGCTTTGAAACTCTTGGGTGTTTTGCCTTTCACTTATGTATCATGGGTATCAATGTTATTGTAATCACTTATGATATAAATAAATAAAATCAGGCCTTCCTTCAAAAAAAAAAAAGATTTGTCGTTTTTTTCATTTCAAATCTACTTCTTCTTACGAAAGCTAGTGCTTTAAAGTTTATGTCGAAGTTGGTTTGATTCTTGAAGTCATGGTTGAGTTCATATCTCTCCTTTCTTGCTTTGGCATACATTTCCGTTAACAACACTAGGGTTAGTTGTGAGTCGCTTTGGAAAATCACGTTATATCCACCCCACTCAGCTGCCCATAGGAAAGCCGCCTTAGCTCCTGCCTCTGCTAGTTGTTCATTTGTGCTATAATCTGCCCATTGTCCCCTTGCTCCAATGGTACAACCTGCATAATCTTTTAGAGTTAGTGCTATCCCTGAAGTTGTAATCAGATTTAGCATTGATATGCCAATAATAATTGTGACTGCCATATATGCTATACTAGCATCCGATTGTTGGTCTGTAACCTTGATAGCCTCATCATTCATAGGGTTATAGTATGTTGTTTGCATCATATTGTAGTCTTTTTTATTTACCCACAAGAAGTTGTTTATGAATTTAACAATTTTTCTAGCTGTCTTTGAACTATTTTGTTTTTGTTTTTGAAACACCGCATTGTATCTTGTCTTCCATACATGCCATGTTACAATACTACCAAATACCTTCCACTCCATTGCACTGTTACCTCTTTCTTCGTGAGTAAACCATCCATTTAACCATTCATGAAAAGTGCTAGCATTTTGCATTACATAATCAATATCAAAATTAAGATACATCCATACCTGTTTTGTGAAATTGCACTTGGTAAATAAATGAGTGAGGGATTCCTCCTCTTCATTGCAAAGTTTGTAGTATACATCTATTTCTGGTTTTATGGCAGCAATTCATACACTATTTGGAAGTATAGAATGTGCTGCCTTCCAGATAAAGGTTTTGATCATAGCCCAATTTTTGTTTCAGTGCATGCTTGTTTCTCTCGTAGATTTGATGCTTCTATATAAAGAGTTAACAGTAAAAATACCTGTTTTGTTTAGAGTCCAATGAGGGGTATCTGCCTTGCCATTCCCAGGAATTGGGATCATCATTATCTTATTTGCATTTACTTTTTCAAAACAAGCAGTTAATTTTGTCATATCCCAAGTTTTGTTAGTTGTAATCAGTTGACTTACCTATGTAATATCCACACTTACAGATCTTTGCTTGTACTCTGTCGGTTTCACATTGGGTATCCAATAATCATCTCATATTTCTATATTCTCACCATTTCCTAACTCCCAATAACAGTTCTTTTTTAATTATTCTATTCCTATGAGCTATCCGGAATGGTGCTTCCTAGTATAAGTTTTCATCTGTCCTAGAATTTTTTCCCAAGATAGTTGTACCCTCTTTAGCTCAGAGAGCTAAAGTCCAAAAGTTCAGGTGTCTTTTATTCCCCTATCAAACAAGGGTAAGTTGGAATTAAAAAAAAAACAAATTCACCTTCAAACTTATAAACAACAATAGAAGAACCAGTATGAGATTGGTTATGTAAATCCTTAGATATTTTACTAGTAATACACATGTTGCATCTGTATAGGGTCTCCAAATTTATGTAAAATTTAAAATATTAGAAGTTGTTGATTTTTGTTCAGGTTCATAGTGGGGTTCACCTTTCCCTATTTGGATTGAGGGAGTTGTTTAGAGCAAGCACTATGGGTGTACTTTTGGACATAAAGTAGCCAAACTCACCATATTTTAGCCAAATATTGTGTGCTTGGCCACAAGGTTCTTAGTTTTATTACCAAAATCTTAGTTTGTAACCAAAATATCGGGTTTTTAGGGTTGCGGTTACTCAGTAGCCGTTGAATAGTAGCCACAAACCATTGCACTTGCCATTTTCACTTCATTTTGGTTGGCCACAATGTGGTTTTTTTGGCTGCTTTATGGACACCATAGTGCTTGCTCAGATGGGAATTTCAGAGGCGAATATCAGTCCCAATAGTGTTATACAGAAAAATTAGAAAGCTGATTTAGGGGCTTCAAGAAAAGTGAAGCCCCTCAATAATTGTTCTCCCAATAGCATTTTGGCTCTCCCCCTATGTAAATATTTTTTTAATACTAAATTTGCCCATTATGTTTAGTGTTTACAATTAGTTAACACATGATTAACTTAACTTAATTAAACTGATAATCAAAATAGTTAAGTCATGGTGTTACACCATTACCGCCGCCTCCACCGCCACCGTCACCGCCTCCGCCACCACCATCGCCGCCGCCACCAACATTCTTCACTCTCTCACCTTTCTCTATCCCTCCTTCCCTAAAATCCACCACCAATAACAACTACAGCCGCCCACCACCACCGCCACCGCCACCGCCACCACCAATATGAATAATAATACTGGTCTTGGATAAGCTGTTAAAAGATCCAAGAAAAACTAAATTTCTTTTACTTGTATTACATTTTTTATAGTCCCAACAAGAAAAACTAAACTCCTTCCCTAAAGCCATTAAAGCTTCAGATCCAAGACGTAAGTCCACATTAGAGGCCGTAACTTACTTACGGCTGATACCGATACTTTGCTTAGCAGTCGTAAGTTCATCGTAAATCAAAAAAAAAAAAATGTGTCGCAAGGTTAGTGGCCGTAAGTACAAATTAGGAGCCGTAAGTTTAGTTACGGCTACATACATATTTGGCTTAGTAGCCGTAAGTGGTTAACTTATGTATTCCAGTTCTGTTTTACATAGAATATATGGCACAACTTTGCTTCTACAGTGGTACTTACGCGAGTTTGATTTTTGCAGCCACAGTAGGAATGACAACAACCTTGTTTACCCAATTTACGAGTTGTCGTCTACTTGTTGGCAATCTGTTCAATAAGGGATATACAACACTTCCAGTACTTCTGGGTCAGGGAAACTGATTTTTCAGCAGAGAACTACAACACCACTGTTTAATTGAACAGAGAATGATGGCCTCCTGATGTTTCCGAGAGGTGTTTCAAATCTGTCAAAATAAAATAAGAGACACTCAGGGTTAATGAATCATGGCTAGGAAAATTCACAACAGCCCTAGAAGCATAAACAGTAGAGGACTATACACACCAAGTCTAAGAGGCAACACATAGCAGTAGAGTGAGGAGGCTAACTAGTAAATTTGAAAAATGGAAAGCTTTATAGAGTAAACTACCAGTATTCAGTATGTGTGAATGCAATACTCCATGGGATATTGTTGTTAAGTCCAAAAGATTAATCTTGGTTCACTAGTCATATTATCTGGTGCAGTCAATGCACCATACAAGATTCCATCGGTTAGCATAGTTATCTACTAGTACTTTAAAAAGACACAAGTTATGCTGAACAGAAATGCAGCGAATCTTAATGTCAATTATAACTTACGACTACTAAGCCAAATACGTATGTAGCTGTAACTACACGTACGACTACTAAGCCACATACGTATGTAGCCGTAACTAAACTTACCTCTCTTAATTTGTACTTATGACCACTAACCTTACGACACAAATTTTTTTGATTTACGATGAACTTACGGTTGCTAAGCAAAGTATCAGTATTAGTCGTAAGTAAGTTACGACCTCTAATGTGGACTTACGTTTTGGATCTGAAGCTTTAATGGCTTCCTTAACTTACGGCTAGAAGTTCTTTAGATTGAAGCCGTAAGTTCTTTTGGTTCACGAATTTTGATTTTCATGGAGTGATACTGACCTAGTTTTCAATACAAACGAGTGGTTTTAGATGCTTACCTTAGGTGCTCCATTGTTCCACCATTGTTGGTTGCATCCATGATAAAAAAACGAAAATAAAAAATGGTTGAGAAAGGGGGAGTAGGAGAGGAGAGGGAAATATTTTGATGTATTGATTTTTAAAGTTTTTTTTTTTTTTTTGGTGGAATATTAAGTATTTTTCCACCACCACCTCCGTCTTCATCCTCTTCAAGTTTCATTTTCTTCTTAACTTTCTTTATTAGTGGGGTGTAATTTATAATTGGGGTGTAAATTGGTATAAAAGGTTACTCATTTCACCATTTTTTAACACCCCTTATAATGTTCACATGGATACTTGAAGTAAAAGTTGAGGTGCTTCACTTTTTTGAAGCCCGCTTTCAAAAATTAAGTTAAACAAAGAAGTAAGAAATTTCAAATAAATAAAAACAACAATCATATCCAATGACATATTACATGTCACAGTCACAAATGATGATCAATCAACTACTCCTAAGTTGTAACCAAGGAAGTGATAACAGGCCCCATGTAAAT
Source organism: Papaver nudicaule (assembly GCA_023529015.1). Taxonomy (NCBI): domain Eukaryota; kingdom Viridiplantae; phylum Streptophyta; class Magnoliopsida; order Ranunculales; family Papaveraceae; genus Papaver; species Papaver nudicaule. The sequence goes on along the minus strand of JAJJMA010050089.1, from coordinate 2,002 downwards.
CTCCTAAACACATCTCTCTCTTTAGACTTTGCATCCATTGGTTGACTTAAAAGAATAAAAAGAAAAATTAGACATAGTATAGTGAGAGGGAATCTATCTGTAATCTATATATATATATAAGAGGGGAATATGGACAGAAAGAATATGAGAAGTAAAGAGATATAGAGAGAAGATCGAGGATCATTTCAAAGAGGAGGAGGAGAATGGAGAACGGTTCTGAAATAAGGAGCATCATTGAAGAGCTATGTCTAACTTTAAGGGTTACACCTAGTATTAATAATAATCAAGAAGATGTTAGTTCTCAAGATCAGAAAACCAAAACCCCCTCTACTACTACTGCTTCTGTTCCTGCCATTGCCAATGTTGCTCATGATCATGATTATATCTCTACCAAACATTTTTTACATGCTTGCAACTTGCTCCTTCTTCAACTACTTGGTTAGTCTCAGTCTCTCTAGACTCTAGCTACATAATGCATTCTCGCATGAACTCATCCAGATATTAACTGCATTCATACTTCTAGACTTTCCTCCTCAAATTTGTCATGTTTAGCAGCATTTTCCCAGCGTCTGATCGATAAAATGTCCGAGAGTAGGCGAAATTTTCTTATGCGTTTCCGACTGAACTTTTTTCTTTTAAGTCTTGATGAATTAATGGGAGTTCATTTGCTGTACTTTTGTTTGCAGATAAAGTAGGACCTACAATGTTGGTTTTGAGACAAGATGTACATCAAAACATCGAGGTACGTACATAATTCAATTTTAAATTAGCAAAATCACAGCTAGCAGTTGTTGTTAACAAAAATTCTAAACAGACCGTCCTTTTAGACAACCTAAAAACCGTCTCCCTACGTGGCCGTGATGTGGCGAGAAGAAGTTGGGAAATGTGTTTAACTTTTGCGACTTTTTCTGAATTGTTACCTCTTTCTCTTTCTCCATTAGTGAAAAAGAAGAACCAAAAAAAAAATACTGAGCTCAAACAGTTCCTCGTTTAAAAGATTTTAGGTTGTCTAAAATGACGGTCGTTGTATATAGAAATTTTGTAAGTATTTTTAGGTTGTCTAAAATGACGGTCTGTTTATAATTTCTATATATAGAAGATTTTTTATTCGAATCTCCTTATTTGTCTATGTCTCGGCTTCATAATCTTTGTTTAGAGGTCATCTGATCCAGTTTAATTCACTGAAACAAAGCCGTTAGTTTTGATCTTCTGATCGGTAATTTACATAGCTGTTATTACTTTGGATTAAGCATATTGTACTTACCTTTGGAGTTTTAAATACATACGATGATTCTAATTATATATAGATCCATGGTTAATAAGAAACAAGAATTTGCCGATCGAAAAAACAGAGCATGAATAAGAATTTTTTTCATTTTGACCACAAAATTAAATTAATTAAGAAACCCTTTGCTGGAATGATTAGATAAGCACACAAGATGTGTTGAGATTATAATCTCAACAAGATGTTATATAGACATCGAGTATGAGAGTGATGAAGGGAGATCATAGTATAGGCTTTTTCTTTTTTTTTTTTTGCAGTAAGAAGACGAAGAGTTGTGAGAGCTAATCTTAGAGATTTTGTGAAAATTTTAATCAATCCAAATCCGACTAAGATGAGTAAAATGGTAGAATATATCAACGGTCTATTTTTAATAAAAATATGTACGAGATTTTCGCCAAAATACACACATTTACTCTTAAACTTCTGCCACGTCAGCGCCACATAGGCAGACGGTTTTGGAGGAGTTTAATATGGCCGGTCTGTCTAGAACGACTGCGTTGTTAATGTGTATGCCTGTACGGTGATCACTCTGACTACATATCATTTACTAATGTCATGAGAATAGGTGCATGTAAGCTTGTTGTTGTTCTTATCACCATGCTCATTATCATATGCAAATGTCGTCATTTTTTGTTAGAAGATTCCGACGTGCTTTAGTTTATTGTCTTTATTTAACAGACATTAAGAATCAAAAACCTTTATGGACCTCTGACATTA
>JAJJMA010050061.1:0-17299 GCA_023529015.1 Papaver nudicaule | reverse complement strand
GAGAAATTAATAGAAACAGTATCCTTGGAACTCACCGATTGATGTCAATTAAGTGGTGGATCACAAACCGGGGAATCTGGACATCCATTCACGGCTAGATAGCTATGTATTCATCATGTATAGGACGGGACCAAGCTTGTTAGAATATGTGTCGTCTGTAATTATTAAATCCAAATAAAACCATGAATATAATAAAGACAAAAATAATAGTTCTTGCTGCCGAACTGCAGAATGCAATATCTATCCAGACTACGAAAAATCAAAATAGCGTGAGGCTGTTTTCTCTCGAAAGATGAAATAATCTGTATATTTTACACACCAATCCACTTTATCAATACTACTTATTCAAGTATGGTAATTAGTGAATATAGATACAATCAAAGAATTATATAAACAAAATCAAACCTAATTAAAAACAAAAAAAATATATATAGAAATTAGGGTTTGGTCTATACAAAACCAAGAGAGAAAAAAATCGATCATATTTTGAGAAAACAAAAGAAAGAATTTAATCGATCGTAAAAGTCGCTCAGCGATCAGCGTGTGCTGATAACGTTGTATGAACTAAAGAAAGACAGAAAATAGAGAGGGAGAAGGAGAAGAATTCTCATTAAGATGTGTGAAATACAATGGTATTAGTCTCTATTTATATAGAGTTAGGCACGAGGGCATCTTAGTAAATAAACGCTAAGCCTAAGATTTACCCTAAATAGTATCTGTAAATAACACGTTTATAACAACAGCAACCCATCGAGAGTGGAGCTCATGGCAAGCATCAAAGGTAAACAAAAAAATCGCGGTTTGAGTCAACCATCATACGGTCCACAACAGAGAAGGCAGAAGTAGCATCATTCAAAGAAATCAGATCATCATCAACAACACCAGAAATATCTTAGAAGGCATAGTCAACATCGTCAGCAGCAGACAACTCACACTAAAGAAGAATCTCATATTTGTTCTGCTGGCTAGTAAGTTGCTTAATAAGAACCCAAAAAATCTTTCGAAGCCCATGACAAGAAATACCATGGGAAATATCGACACTTCAGTAGCTACACAAAGACATTTGAAGCAGAGTAAGAACAACATAATGAATTATCTGGAAACGCAAGAGAAACAGAAGCAGCAGCACCACAGATGCAACGGGAAGAATTCCGAGTGCAAGAAGAATCATCAACGCACTCGAAGAAAGCAATGTCAAGATGAAATTCCAGATAACAACGTCATCTCGACGAAAAGGAAGAAAGGTCCCCGGATACACCAACGCACGTCAGAAACATCCGCAACAACCAACTAAGGAACAAATCACCACAAACACATATCAGAACCGTCCGCAGCAGACAGAAGATCATCCTCGGACGCATCATAAGACAAACATTTTCTCATCAATCAATCATCCCGAGGTTCATAAAAAAAGGGCACATTGTGGGTGCCATATTTCATACGTACCCTAAAGGCCATACCAGCAATGCACGCTAGAGGAAGTATAGCCACCTACTTAGTTTTAGTAATATATGGAGCGGAGGACCTTGTGTATATCCCCGCATCCAGTCAATGTAGTAAAGTAAGAGCGGAGGGAATAACCTCCACTCCACAACTTCTTTAACCTACGTAGTCGGACCCTAGTATCCTTCGGATAACAGAGGGAAGGTATGTAAACCGATATAGTTGGATATGCTATCAACTAGCTAAGTAGTACTGGATCATTTATGGGTTTGTCCTCAGTGATCCCTATAAATAAAGATCATCTACTCCCAAAGAGGGGATCCCAAATCATTTATATCAATAAGAGATACACTATCCATATTGTCCCTTTCTTGTGTTAGTATTAGTTGGATGTGTTGTTTGGTATTTCCAGCAACTATACAAGCATCAATTTGCATTTGGGTTTTTTTTTTTTTAATAGGAAATTTAAATTCATTGATTCATCATACTGAAGTTACATCAATTTGCTCCTGGACAAGCTTTTCTAACCATGGAGGCTTGTTTTCTCCCCATTTAGTGCTAATCGCTACTTTCCTAGCTTCCTTTGCTATTACATCAGCTGTATTATTCAGCTCTCTTTTGACATGAGAGCATTTCCAAACCAAAACAACTAGTTCGGTGGAGTCGTTTCACTACTGGTTGAAGAAAATTTTTTATAATGGCGATGGTGGATTTGTTAAGGTTTTTTATGCCATGAACGAGTATTTCAAATGTGATCTAGAGATAATTAAGGGACTTTTTGAAAAAATCCAAATGTCAAAGCACACCAAATACCTTGGCAATCCAATTCTAGACGGAATCACCCACAATGTGTCACATTGGACAATCGAGGTAATTATAAAGGAAGTTGAAATATATAGACTTGGTCAATACAAAGAAGTGTGTTGTTGTGCCAACATGTCATCCATGGGACTCCCATGTGTTTTAGGTGTAAAACAATAAAGAGAATCTGAGAGGTAAAGTGTGAAATGTAATGATGTAATATGAAGTTGTAATGGTATTTGAGAGGTCAAGATTGAACAAGACTCGCCTAAACCAAGAAACGGCCGTTCGAGTATTGCTTCAGTTACAAGAAGAGGAAATAGGGTTGGTTTAAGGGAGGGAAGCCGAGAAAGATGAGATTAGAGAATTGTTATGATTTCTGTGATATTGTGAATAAAGTTGCTAAAAGAATGGATATTCAGTTCTCACTAGATATTTAATGTTGAATGGGAAGAGTTAACCAATTATCGATGAGATGAATTGATTGCATTGCACTGAATTGAAATGATTGTTCTGTTATGTCTTTCCAAACTGGTCGAGTGACCTATTTATAGCAATAGAATTCCAACTGATTTCGTAAGAAGTGGAAGAAGTGGAAGAGTGGGAGTGCGGAGTAAGTGGGACCAGTTGTTAAGAGTCTTGCGCCTAATATTAGGGAAGACTAACAACCCACTTTCTCATCCCCTCTTTTCAGCAACGTTCACACGACTTAGCTTTCTTTCTCGTTGAGTGATTGAGCCGTTGCAATCACACGTGTCGTAGACCGCCAAACCAAAAACCTAAAGAATATACCCCCATGTAACTTACTTGATTCTCGTAAGATTTGTTAAGTGTTGAATATTTGTTAAGTCAAAGCTGACTAAGTGCAAGTCGTACCATTTATTGGTAAACTTAGGACTTTGCATAAAAATTGAGAATTAAGCGATAAGCTTGTGTGTCTCTTTTAGGCTTGGTCTAAGGATTGAGCCGGGAAATCGCCATTTAAACCAATGAGAATAGTCTAAGGATTGAGCTATGCAATCGCCATTTAGACTGAGGGGATTTCAGCAACCCTCTGTGGCAATAGTCAAGTAAATACGACTTTCTATATGCCATAAATATGAGAAATTGGCTTGTGGAATATAATGCGCCAATTTCCTGAGTAATGGATACATATGAATGTCTAAAATAATATAAGTCATAGCCATGAGCCATGATTAAGAAATGTAGCACTGATTATAGAAGCAAGTCTATAATCAGGAGAAAAGTCAGGTTATGCTAACATAGCGTAGCCACAACCAAAAATGCATGAGCATTGCCAATTCAAGGCCTAAAGATAGGACACATGAATGATAATAAGCTATATTACATAGCATAACAATCTTATTAGGAAGTTGGCTATAGGATGTATAGGGATGAACCATAACATTACGTCATATTCAGATTTCTAGACAGTTTGCACGTCACTTACTCTAAAATTGCCTAGGCCAGCCTATATTTTCTAAAATTATGAAATTTGAGTATGTCATGGGAAACTCTCTGATGATTCATGAAGGAAGTTTCTCCTGAATCCTCACGGATTAGACCGTATAAATCATTATTTGAGGTAATTCGTCATCTGTCAGATTTCCGAATTTGACTAGGAAACTAGAATATCATGGATTCAATAAAGACCGTAATCATGTTGGACTTGGATCAGTGGGATCCATAAGTAGAGGTAGCACAAAGATCAAGAAGTGGGAACCTCAATCTATGGTGTGTGATAAAAGTGGGCCATAGTATTGTTTTATAGCCAACCTATAAAAGTGGGATCTACAAAAGTTGCGCCAACAATAAAAGTGGGGTCGTGGCATGAGCCACGGCCAAGGCAAGAATGTGGGACATGGTGCTAACCATGACCAAGCTATAAAAGTGGGGCCGCAACCTAAGCTACAGCCAACCCAAGAATGTGGGACATGGTGCTAACCATGACCAAGCTATAAAAATGGGGCCGCAGCCTAAGCTACGGCCAAGACAATAAAGTGGGACCATGATATCAGGTTATGGCCAACTAAAGAAAGTAGGACCAGACCTAAATCACAGCAAAGCAATAAAAGTGGGGTCGTAGCCTAAGCTAAGGCCAAGCCCAAAATGTAGGGCCTTAGCATGAGCCACAGCCAAGGCAAAGACAGGGACACGAGGATATGGGATGGGATGGCTGTGTGGGCCATCCACAGATGCTAGCAAATGATGCGTGAGCAAGGTAGGTGCATAAGCAAGGATGCGTGCATGGGCTAGGGTTAGGCTAGCTAGGATGCGTGGGCTAGGGCAAGGCTATCTAGTACGCGTGAGCTAGGGCAAGGCTAGCTAGGACGCGTGAGCTAGGGTAAGGCTAACTAGGATGCGGGCATGAGCTAGCCATGTAGGCCAATGACCGTGTAGGCTAGGGAAATGGATGCGCATAGGCTAGGGATGTGGACCAGGGCACTAAGCTATGGTCGTGAAAGATCAAAAGTATAGCCACGGTGGCCAATTCTCTTATCCCTACTATAAATAAATTCATACCTTGCCTTGAGCCATTCACTTGACGTCGCCAAGATGCCAGAAATTAGTGCAAAATTACTTTTGCGACCTCCTCGCCAAAAACCACCATCAACACCATGTCGTCATAGAATAACGACTTATAAAGACGATGGGATCCCACTTAGCGAGATCGATCCATTTTGGAGGTAAATTTATATCAACGAGGACGATTTTGTAGGATAGTTTTTTGACAATATGAATAGAAGCATTCCGAAATTTTTGATACATTCAAGGTGGGGAAAAGGCAATTTTGGTTGCATAGGTTACGCCAATGGGCTTATGCCCACACTAGAGACGATATTTTTGAACCAGATAGAACAAAAAGGAGGGGTAGGCCCAGCTCAAAATTGACAAGGGCGCAAGGTTGGCAAGATGTAAGAAAACACAAGGGAGCAGTCAAAGAAAAGAGACCCTTCGGGCGTTGATTACTTGAATGAAAACTACCGCCGGGAGGAAGATTTAGAGTTGAATGAGGTGGATGAGTTGGAAGAGGTGGAGGGGTTGGAGGACTTGGAGGAGGAGATGACCCTTCAGGCATTCATGAACAAGAAACATAGTTGTGCTCAAATGAAAAAAGGCTCAACAAGCCGTCAACCAAATGTCAAAGGAAATTGCAAAGAGATTCCAACACAAGAGAGTGTGGTTGTTGGTTGCTAAGTCGACATCAAAGGCAAGGGTAAGGCAATTCCCTCCGAGAAAAGGCTTTGATCAAAGTTGGAACGAACCAAAACTCCCCAGTTGTGATTATTGAAGTGCAAGACACGAAAATTCTTAGGCATGGGAAGGAGGTAGGTCACAAACCTATTGGACGCATGATAACCCCTTTAGATCACCAAGGTAACATTTTCCGCCCTTTCCACCTGATTTTTGATGAATGGGAGCATATCTCCCCGAAGAAATTCATGATTTCATTATATCAATGGAAGATGTAGAAGGCGACGGGAATGGTGCTTACCATGTTGCACCGGAACAACTAGGACCCTTCTCCATGGATGAAAAAAAAATGACCCAACCCGCCTATATAAGGACTCGGTTGTTAGCGCAATTAAAAATATATCCAACGTTTTGGATTGTATTTCCTGTGTGTGGACACTTAATCGCCGATGCCTTTACGTGCGTGGTTCACTACTTCTCCATATTGGTGGTAATTACCAATCACTCAGTGCTTTGCAAAGTATAATCAAGATCAAGGGAAGCCTAGAAAACTTGTGATTGCACTTGTAGCAATTTTTCACGCCATAGGTCTTAGGTTGTGAATTTGAACCCCTACATTTCATGGCAATGCTTGTCCATTTGTTTTGTTTTTTTAGATTGAGATTGGGGTTGACTGATTCATGTTGAGAATCCACATTTTAAAAAAAAAAGTTGTGAAGAAATTCGATAGACCTAGATTGAGGTGGTGTAGAGAATATATTAGTAAAAAAGGCGAAGATAAGAGATCGCCAGGAAATTGTGAGTTGAATTGGGAGTGATTTTGAGAATTTACAGGCAAAGAATGTTAGACCGTCGAATGAAAATCTGACATGAGAGAGAATTAATCTCACTCGAGATACACAATCTCGCCAGTGATATTAAAAATATCGCAAGCGAGATTGTTCTTATTGAACGAGATTTATTCTCTCGTTCGATAGAAACTTTATCTCCTCCGTCAAACTGGCAAATTTTCAAGTTTACCTGGTGAGTTAACAAGTTTGACAGACCCATATGGCATAAATCTGACTATTTTCTTCATCTGTCTTGTGCATAATGGCTTAGAGTCGTTAACGACCATGTCTTCACCGCTGGCAGCCATAAAGTCACCATTCAGCTGTTGATTGTTCTTCGTTTATGCAGTTTTTCATTGCCTATCCATATGACCCAGCAAGTTTGGTAAAATTAAAATTCCCCTGAGCTGCGTATTTCAGGATTTTACCGCTGCATTTTGGGTCTGGACGTGGATTTTTTTTTTTTTTTTTGAAAGGTTGGATTTTATTTAACTAGGAAAGAGAAGAATTACACGTTATTGCAGTTGTAATCACAACATGAGAGTAAGCAATTACAAGTAAAAGTACAACTCTAATCTTTAACCCAAACCATCTGCACAAACGGGCAAGCCCTGGAACTATCAAACCGTTGTTGTTGCGCTGCATCCATAACTTCTGGTGAGACCATTTCTTGCAAACCAAATACCCAAACATCCAAGTACTCGTAACCTCAAACCTACGTACACCAGCATAGACACCAGACCACCACATGGTGCCAAGACCATAAGTCCTTGCTGACGGATAAACTAGAAAATGCATCCAAAATTTTGAAAAAGTGACTGAAGATAAAGTCACCCATGACTCAACAACACGAACCAAAACTGCAAGAAGGAAAGATCCACCACGGGAAAGGAGCAATGTAACTGCCAACATGAGATAGTTGATAAGGGGAGATGCAACACCAAAACCAGCCAGCCAGAATCTCCCCTCTAATCTGGTGACCGTGTTCTAAGGCAATTATTCCTTATGCGAGCTTTGGTTGTCGCCAAAAGCTCGCATTCCAGAAGCAAGAGTAATGATTGCCGAGGCTTCAGGGTCTTCATCCACATCTAAGTCATCCACACAAGTCATCTTCCAAGCCGGTGTATTCCCCTCCTTCTCATCACCGAGTGTGTTTTATTTGTCAAAAGGGTTAGGAATGTTGTTGATATCAGTTTGTAATGTTTTGAACTCACCAGTCATAATCTTCGTTGGTGTTGAAAATTTCCTGGGAGTGCGTTGTTTCCTAATCCTAGCAGTTGGGATTTCAAAAGTAGGGGGTGCCAATGAGAGGCCACAAGCCACATCCTTCAGTTGATCAATGTGCTTTGTTTTCCTTAGCTTTTCTGGCGGTGGTGGTGCAGCAAATGAAGGCGAAGGTTGAGAATCAAGCTGATCTGCAAGGTTTTAAGTAGCCACATTTGTCCTCCTGACATATGTTTTGATGGGGGTTTGTTGTTCCTTCCCCGAGTCATTGTGAGTCTGTTGTTCCGCCACCTCAATGGGTCTGCTGCTTGAACCTTCCTCATGTTCCCCATTTGCACCCTCTTTTGGTATGTTTGAATCAGGTTTTTGTGGAGCACCATTGTCAGGGTTGGCCTCTTTAGTGAAGGGAGACTCCTGCACAACATTTTTACCTTTTCGGACTTTTGTCTCCTTTTTGTGAGTGTATGTTACTGCAACCTTGGGGATACCATGAATCCCCAAGGTTGACACATACCAAGTCAAGTCTATCTAGTTGGGCTTGGGTTTAGACATCTTGGGTGTTTAAGAGACAAAGGATGGCAATTATGTTAATAGGTGGTTAAGAGAACACATGGCAACCAAGGAGTGAAAAGGAGTCTCTATAAATAGGGCTCTAAAAAGATCATTAGGGGAGGTTCTTTGAAAAGGAGAGAGAAATTAGACTACACTTTTGAGAGAGAGAGAGAACAAGAGAAAAGAGGTGAACCGGGTTGCTACCCCTGTGACTCGAATCGGATTATCAATCTTACCCCATTCACAGTTGGCGACCACACCGGGAGACTTTCGAGTCCAGCGGAATGCAGCCAGCACGAGAAGCAGCGAGCGCGCCACAAAAGAAAGCTGAGCGAGTCCCTGCACTGGGTGAGGATTTCGTTTTGATAGAGAATGAACCAACGGATAGCGATACCGACGATGCGCAAAGAAGTGAAAAAATATCTGTAGGAATTGTAAATGCGCCAACAACATCAGGGCAGGGAAGTAAAGAAGTTGCACCATCTACCATTGTTGACGCGCAGGACACGAGTTTGGATGAAATGCGACAAGAGTTTGCAGCGCAAGCGAAAAGGCAGCAGTGCTTGATGATGCTGATTAGACAGAAGGAGGGCGCGGTTTCACCAGAGGATGCCGGTCCGGTGAACGGAACTCTTGATGAACCAAATGTGGCCGGAATTGTTCCCGGAAAGGTGAAGCCCGCGGCCACAAAAGAATTTCAGCAAGAAATGGAGAGTCCTAGTGTATCAAATGGGAGGATCTCGGAAGAAGACTTGGCCAGGTACATTGAAGAACACTATCGAGTAGCGAAACAAGACCATGGTTATAGCTCGTTAGACCCACCTTACACAAAAGAAGTAGTCGCTTACAAGTTCCCGCGTGATTACACGTCGCCTAAATTCAAGGTATATACGGGGCAAGGAAACGCGCGAGAACATTTGGGTCGTTTTCTCTCAACAATGAACCAGCACGCGAAAGACGGAAACCTATGCTTAAAGGAATTTTCGAAGTCATTGTCCGACACTGCAGATACCTGGTATGATAATTTAAAACCAGGAAGTATAGCAACGTGGGAGGAAATGGCGCGCTTATTTCTCAAAATTCTTTTCCGCAAAGAGGCGAATAACGTCGGTCGATTTAGCACGAACAACAATGGGGATCGATGAAGATCCTATGAAGTACATCACGAGGTTCCGAAGCCACGCACTCGAATTAAGTGAGGATGTGCCGGAAGACAGATTGGTTGAGATATGTGTTGGAAAGATGACTGCCACCCTACGTTTCGCCTTGTCAAAATTTCAATTCCAAACGTTCGTAGAATTGGAAGAAGCGACGGCGAGGGTATCAGATTGCCTTGGGATATTCCAGCAAGCAAATATGGAGCAGACATGGTACAATTCGGTTAATTCATTAAGCGCGGCAATTACCAGCAGTGGACCTGCCCCAGGGAGCAAGCGTCAAGCACCTTTCCAGCAATATCAAGGCGCGGTACCACAAGGAGGACGGGGTGGGAATAATTCCAACAGCCAGCGTCCCATCGTGGCGCCTATACCTTGCACTAAGGAGCAAATCAAGAACCTTGTCGATCAGTGGGCCGATAATGGAGAAATTAACTTGCCACCCGTCGTTGTGGATATAAATACAGTCAACAAAGTGCACGAACGATACAGTCATTTCCACAGAAGGGTGAACCACCCAACCCTCGACTGTTATGGCGTACGAAACGCATTTTGGAGGAAAGAGAGAGCAGGGGAGATAGACCTCGGGCGACAACAAATAGACAAGGATCCCTTGCCCAAACACAACGTTATGATGATTTCCCATGACCCTAGAGACGAAGAGTGGGCAGCATGGGAGGATTCCAAGGAAGAAGCGTGTGAATTGTCCAGCGGAAAACAGGATTTTGAGGGAACGAACATGATAAGGTGTCAAACCTATCAAGAATATGTTCTCGATTCTAAACAACACAATTAAGATGTAGCAAAGTAAGTCGAGTTCGAATCCACAGGGAGGTGTGAGTTTTTGTTGTTACAAGGTTTAGGTTTTGTTGTCTTTCAATAATAAGAATTCTGAAAATCGTAAAGATGTAATCAAATATAAGAGGAACATTGATTAAGGAATCATTCTCGACCACGAAACAGGAATCAAATTGATATAAAGCTAATTCTCTACAATCTTCTCGATATTAGCAACCCTAGAAAAGATATAAGCTCATCTAATCCGGTTATCTCCTATATTCACCTAAAGGAATAAGTTCTCCTCAAGGATTCTATTCATGTGAGCACCTAGAATAAGCTCTCTAGATAAAACTCACTTGAATGCATTAGATTCTATGAAATAGGTTACTCCTAGTGATGAGCACATAAGCTCGACTCATACACTAATGTCAATTTCTACATAAAAGTGTTTAACAAAATCCCTTCATCAACACAAATATATTGCTACTTGTGTCGAGATCTCCAAGACAATTACGGATCTAGAAAATCTCAACTAGCAATTGTTTATCAACAATTCAATTTCGAACTTGAACTATCAAATAACATTAATAATAATAGCATGGTAGAACTTGAACAATAAAGAAGCATAATTGCGGAAAATCGCTTATTGAATATCAATCATAAATCCATGTTTCGGGTTTTGAAATCAACCCTAACCAATAATAAAAGCTTAGCTACTCATGTTCTTGAAAGAAAACATAAAATCTTTGCAAAAATAATTGTTTCAAACTAAAGAAAATATGAAAAGCAAACTTAGGGTTTTTCCAAGCTTTCTCCACTGCGGCCCAAAGATGAATAAAAGATGATCCTTTCTTTGCTCCTGCGCCTCTATTTTATATGTTTCTCAAAACCTTTTTTTTTCCAGCTGTTCACAACGCTTCTGGATCTTCCAAATAGAACTATCCATCACCCAAAACTATCACCAAAAAGCCCTGTCCAATCAAACGCAAATCAGACCCTGGTTTCCATTCTCTAAAGCCTTCCAAGTTGGATCCAAATCTGCTGAACTCACACCCATCAGAACCTACAGCTGTCCACCAAAGGCACAGTAGCAACACACAGCACCACTTCACCCTTTGCCAACACCAGAAACTGGCAATCCAAACCCCACCTGATGGCCGTCTGTTTTGGCCAGAACTGCACCCATAGAAATCCAGGTCCAACTCCTTTGCTTTGCCTGAACCTGAACATAAACCATACAAAAGCCTCGCCCAACTCCACCTGAAGCTCACCAGAAACCACCATCAGTTCTTCCACTCGTTGCTCATCTCATGACTGCAACACCACAACACAGAACAATATAGCAAAAACACACCAACACACAACAGCCAAACTCTCTAGCTGATCCTGTAGACCAAACCTGCAGTAACCCTTCCTATTGCAGACCAATCCAAGCATCCCCTGAACTTCACAGATAAATCAACACAGCAGCAACCTCCATTTCACTGCCCAGAACTAATCACAATCTTGAGCTCTAATTCCACAAATCCCCTGCCAACAGCAAGAAGAAGACCTCGACTTCACCTATATTCTTCCCAAAACATCAACCAGATTTCTCACAGAACAGCCCAAAACAACCACCGAATTTCATTCACTAAATCGATACAGCAAGCTTATTCCTTCGATTACTAGCCCATGGTAACAGACCCCTGACTTCTCTGCTTGAATTTGACCCAAAACCACCATGAATTTCATTCACTAAATCCCACAGAAATCACACAGAAAACAGCAACCTCAAACTGAACTCTTGCTCTTCCTTTAACCCCAATTTCACCGTGAATCTGGATTTCCAACTGCTTCTCCGTCTGGATCTCCAACTGCTTCTCCATCTACCAAACCCATGGCTGACATCGACCTCCAGTGTGACTCCTAGTTAGCAATTCGCCGAACTATTCGCGTATTATTCACGAATAGTTCAAAATTCGTTCGGGCCGACTGAATCGGACGTATTACTGAAAGCCCGACCACTGTACGCGACTTATATGGGCTTACCGGATAATGCGCGGATTATCCGGATTCGCGAATCATTCGCCCATTTTATTCGTTGGCTAAATCAACCCATTTTAGCCTAATTCCACCCGCGCACAAATTTTACTCATGTTTTATAAAAATTTCGTACTGTTGGGACTCGAACCCATGTCATAGAGTTACTATTCTAGTGGTCATACCATTGAGCCATGACTCAGTTGTTGTTTATTTTCTATATATTTTCTATATAGTCATTTTTAACCACTAAATCAGTTATATATTTATAAAAAAACAATAATTCTAGTGCCGAATTTTCCGTACCGAATTTACATATCTGAATCGAATTATACACGTACGTATACCGTTCCGAACTACTGCCAAATAACGAATCGTTGACCGAATTGTTGACCGAATTCGAACTATCCGAATTCGTATAATACTCGTACGTATGCCGTTCCGAACTTGTATCCGTATTCCGAATTGCTAACTAGGGTGTGACTTTGAAGAATAAGAAATGAACTGAATTAGGGAGAAGAAACTGGACCTAATTCAGTTGTTTAGGTAGGCAGATAGAAACAGGTAGCCCATCACACATTCGCACGGCCCAGCACCAACACGACTTGTAGACTAGAGTAAACTAAGGATAAGCCCATCACGCAAATGCTTCAGGGCCTGCACCATCCAGTTTTGATGTATTTTTTATGCTCTTTCTTTGTTTTATGACTTAAGAGTGATTGTAGCTGCAAAATAGAAAACGACGTTAAATAACCAATGTACGAGGCATAAGCTTAACTAAAGTGTATAATAAGGTACTCTTGAGTAGGTGTTTTAGGGCACCTATCAGAACAGTGTCGCCTTTCAATTCTCCAAGACGATCATCGCACAACGATTCTTTGATTCCCTTGGTTTCAGTGAAGATCAGATTAGAGAGGCGTCTCAGGCAATCGCCGCTATAGCTGCAGGTCATCAGGCGCTGTCAAGAGGAAGGATTACTTTTGATGACAGCGATATATGCATTCCTGAGGAGCACCTACGCCCGATGTATCTTACCGCGACTGTAAATCAGCAGCAATTAAGAAGAGTATGCATCGATGAGGAGCGTCTCTAAACCTCATCTCGGTACATACCTTGGATTTGCTGGGCATATCGAGAGCAGAGATCAGGGAACGGAAAACAGTAGTACGCGGTTTCGGAGGTCACACCCAGGAAGCGATCGGAGTGATATGCCTCACCATGTCTATCGGACCAATCAAAGCGTCGGTACCCTTCCATATGTTGGACGACCATACCTCGTTTCACCTGCTCCTAGGGCGCGGATGGATACGTGATCACCATGTCGTGGCATCCACTTATCATCAATGCATCAAAACTAGCATTGGGGGTAAGGAATACAGGGTACCCGCCACAAATAACCCTTTTGGGCCCGAGGAAGCGTACATGGCGGAAGTAGTTTTTTATAAGCCAGCGGAGCAAAGTGAAGCAGTCGTAATAGTCCTATCTCGGATAATCCCCTTACCAAAGTGGGAAGAAGACAACAAAGTCTCGGTCTTTAACCCCGCTCGCTTAGTAATATCCAAGGAGAAAAGGAAGGTCGAAGAAAAAACGTCTGTGTTCAGTACTAACCGACTGGGGGCGCAAGCAAGCGTCAAAAGATCAAAGCCAGAGCTGGAGCCCCGATTCCACCGCTTTCCCACTCAAAGCGGGGGACACGTTTACAGATTATAGCAATCAGCGGAGGTGTTGCCGCCTGATCAACTGTGTGAAGCGTCTACAAGCCAGGCAACACCATCTCCCAACGAAGAGGAAGAAGTAACGGCAGAGTCTTTACCAGTGGAAGAACCTGTAGAGATACCATCTCTGGACGAGGTGCAAGAAGTAGACATTGGTGATAGCGAGGAGCGGCTAATCAAGATCAGCACGTCCCTCGGAAAGGAAGAGCGGAGAAGAATGATTGAATTATTAAAAGAATATAAAGTGTATTCGCTTATACATATAGCGAAATGTCGGGCTTGGACGCGGAATTGGTCGCACATTCTTTAGACGTTATGCCACACGCTCGCCCTATAAAACAAAGAAGCCGTACCTTTCATAAGGATGTCGCGTTAGCAATAAAGGAGGAGATTGAGCGATTGGTGGCAGCGAAATTTATCAAACCCATAAAGAACGCGCCATGGTTAGCCAACATCGTACCAGTAATGAAGAAAAATGGGAAGATCCGCTGTTGCGTCGACTACAGAGACTTAAATAGGGCCTGTCCGAAAGATGAGTTCCCAGTGCCAAATGTCGATATGCTAGTAGACGCGACTAGTAACCACCAAATGTTTTCGTTTATGGATGGTGACAGTGGCTACAATCAGATTAAAATGAACACCGTAGACGCGCAAAAAACAGCGTTCCAAACACCGTTTGGATGCTTCTATTACGTGGTGATGCCCTTCGGATTGAAGAATACAGGGGCGACTTACCAACGAGCCATGGTATCTATTTTCCATGACTTGAACCATAGGCAAGTTGAGGTATATGTCGATGACATTGTGGTCAAGTCCCAGAAGAAGGAAGACCACATTGATCATTTACGCATGGTATTTGAGCGCTGCAGACAGTACAAACTCAAGATGAACCCTCTAAAGTGCGCTTTTGGGGTCACATCAGGCAAGTTCTTAGGTTTCGTGGTTACCAGCACAGGAATCCAGGTAGATCCAGGAAAGTCGCAAGCAATACTTAGTATGGACAGCCCCGCCAATGTGCACGAACTCCAAAGCTTTCTGGGGAAAATATCATATGTTCGAAGGTTTATACCGGGCCTCACCCAGATGATGGCCGTTTTTACTCCGCTTCTAAAGAAAGGATGCGCGTTCCAGTGGGGAGACGTTCATCGGACTGCTTTCGAAAATATAAAGCGATGCCTAACTTGTTCACGAGTCCTTCGACCACCGATACCGGGGGAACGCCTACATCTTTATTTAGCATATACCACCGAAGCCATAGGAGCCCTCCTCGCCTAAGATTTAGGAAACGATCAGCTTTTTCCTATATATTACGTAAGCCGTGTACTAAAAGATACTGAGGTAAGATACCCCCGAATAGAGCAAGCATGCCTGGCCCTAATCTATGCAGCTCAAAAGTTAAGACCATACCTATTGGCGCATCAGACTATGGTAGTTGTCGCGGCAAACCCCATGGTCTATTTGGCCGAACGACCATACTTGATCGGTCGAACCGCGCGATGGTCTCTTCAGTTGTCAGAATTTGGGTTACATTACCAAAGACCGCGAGGCGTCAGAGGCCAAGCAATCGCAGACCTCTTAGCCGCATTCTTAGGAAATGACGAGGCCGATATCCATGAGGATATCCCAGGGGAAGTAGCTGAGCTCGAAGAGGAAGATACATGGGACATGTAATTTGATGGGTCGTCGTACGGAACGTATGGAGGAGCGGGCATCGTGTTCGAAACACCAGAAAAGGAGTTACTATCGTTTGTTTTTAAACTGGATTTCACCTGTAGCAATAATGTGGCCGAATACGAGGCGTTCCTAATAGGACTCAAGCTGGCAGAACGAATGGAACTTCACCGACTCCATGTGCATGGTGATTCAAAATTGGTCACGAGCCAAGCAAGAGGAGAATTTCATGTCAAGGAAGAACGTCTAGCGCCTTATCGCGCGGAAGCACATGAGCAAATGGCTAAATTTGCCCAAATTGAATTAGGGCACACGAGAAGAGCTATGAACAGACATGCCGATGCCTTGGCAACACTAGCGGCAAAAATTAATTTGAATGGCAAGGATGAAGGCTCGATTACTATACACAGGCAATATCTCCCCAGCACATGGTTACGAGGGATGAAATTCGAAGAAGAAAACGATTGGAGAAAAGGAATCATGAGGGGGCTCGGTAAGCCGAAGGAAGAAAGGTCGATATTGTTTAAAAGATTGAAATCCTTTGTGGTTATCAAAGGGCAACTATATTACCGGATGGCGGGTGGAGCCCTAGCGCGATGCGTAGGGAATCAAGAAGCGGCGAACCTCTTGAACAAAGTCCATCAGGAAACCTGTGGGCACTCGGGAGTAATTCCATTATACAGAAGGCTACAAAGGAAAGGGTACTACTGGCCTGAAATGGCAACACAGGCCGCGACCTTACAGAATAATTGCGCGGAATGTCAATCGCCGCTGCAACCATCAGAGGTCTGTACAGTTGAAGAATTGGACTGGAGGCAGCCATACATCAACTACCTAAGGAACGGATTACTCCCGGGAGACGATGTGGAAGCCTTGATAATAAAGAAAAAGGCGGCGCGTTTCTTCATCGATGATGGCATACTATATAGGAGGAGTTTTAACAATGGGGCCCTAAGGTGCCTGAGTAAAGAAGAGGCACAGATAGTGATGACCAAAGCGCACGAGATGGAGTACCAAGGAAAGCGCAAGCTATTCATACATATTCACGAAGGGGGATACTATTGGCCCACCATGGAGGCTGACACAGCAGATTTTGTAAGAAAATGCGACATCTGCCAGCTCCATGGGAATGTCATTCAAGCGCCGCACAAAGAATTGCATAGTATAGTTGCTCCGTGGCCCTTTCACAGTTGGGGTCTGGACCTGATCGGCCCTATAAATCCTCTATCCTCTGGAAGGCATAAATACATAATCACGGCCACGGAATACTCGACCAAGTGGGTAGAAGCAGCGCCTCTGCGAAATTACGAGGGAGAGAGCTATTGCCGCGTTCATTAAAGAATACATCATTTGTCGTTTCGGCGCGCCAATAATCATTCGCTCGGACAACGGTACTTCCTTCATCAACCAGAAGGTGGCAAATCTGTTGGCCAAGTACCATATAAAACAACATGCATCGACTGAATATTACCCGCAGGGGAATGGATTGGCGGAATCCACTAACAAAACGCTACTGAGGATTCTGAGCAAAACTGTCCACGATCATCACAGAAGCTGGCACGAGCAGTTGCCCCTAGCACTATGGGCTTACAGGATCTCCAATCGGAGTTCAACAGGGGCGTCTCCCTATTCCTTAGTATACGGGGAGGATGCCATCTTACCAGCTGAAGTGGCGGTACCATCAGCTAGAGTAGCAATGGCTAGCCACACGGAACCAGACGATGTAAGCAGAATCGCGCATCTCGATGTGCTCGCAGAACGTAGGTCGAGGGCGGAGCATTTTGCTGAAACTTACAGAGCTACTAAGGCGCGTTATTATAACTAAAAGGTAATACCGCGCTCCTTCGAGGTCGGTGATATTATGTTAAAGATCGCAAAGCACGTGCAGAGAAAGGCAAAAGCTGGGAAA
>JAJJMA010050039.1:0-11547 GCA_023529015.1 Papaver nudicaule | reverse complement strand
TAACCCTCCCTACTGAGTCTTATATGTATATAAGAGAATTTGTAGGTTAGTTGCTCTATAACCGTACCTTGTTCTTATCTCCACAAAACCTAAGAATTGAATGTACTGACAATGTATGTCTATATGTAAACAGAAATGATGTTAAGTAGGATACATTCAAGAGTTGTCATTTCTTTTTCTAGTAAAATATTTCCATCACTTGTGATACTTTAATATGTTCAAGCATCGATTACACACTACTTCCAAAAGTAACAAAGACTAACCAAATAAAAAAGAAAAAGTACGAAATTAATCACAAGGACAGGAACCAGCAGTATCGAAGGAATATAATAAAATTAAATGTATAACTGGTTCTTATCTTTGATTCAGGCTCTAAAACAGGTGGGTACCCTGAACTAAGGATCTAAACTACTACTCCTATGTTTCGTTCAGTGACTGCATAATGTTTGCACAAAAGCATCATCACTTGGGCAATTTCACAAACACAATGTCATCATATAGAAACAGTAGTATCATTAAACTCCAGAAAAAAACCAATTAAGAAAATTCAAAACCCAATTCAGATTGAGACGGATGTGGACGGGGAGCATACTAACAGAGATATGGGAATGGGTTAAGCAAAACAACAAACACGTTTCATAATATTACTTTGAAATCTTACCTGAAAATGAAGATTACTGAGTGGGATTCGATCGGGATGAACAAAAATCGAATCTCAGATTAAACAAAGAACTTTGTAGAGATTCTGGAAAATGGAATGAGACTGAAGATTTCTGGGTGGGTTAGGGTTTTAGGGATCGATTTTCTCTCGGACTGGACTTCTAATTTTGGGGAGGAAGGAAGGAAGGAAGAAAAGAGTTTAAAGCAGAAAACTGCACGTGATAATTCTGAGTTATCACGTGTCTGACGGGGTGTCCCATTTGCAGGCGCTGTTTAAACCAAATGCTCTATTGACAAACACTATGCCCGAGCCATTAGCTCACACCCTATCCCAATGTTTTTTTTTTTTTTTTTTTTTTTTTTTATGTTCTGATAGGGAGAACTATTAAAATAACACAAGAGCAAATCATTCGGGTATACTGTTTCTGGCATGAGAATATCCTACACAATTTGCAAATTCAAGAAATGGGTATACCAACAATTACCAATTTTGTGATAGGTAAAAAATGGATCAGAGGATATGGGGGTGAAAATCAAACAACATCCACATGATAAGATTATTTAGAGATTGATCATTCTAACATTAGTTTTACACAAATCATGTTTGTAGACAAAAAGCATCATTGCACGCAGACAGTCCAACGACATTCTTATGTTACAAAAACAAAACAACCAAACATCTCACTCACTTGCAAACAAGGAACAGCTAAAAACTTATTAAAACTTGAATAGACAAATCCTAGGATGATTTGTTTTTAACGTTTGATTTGGGCTTCTTTACAATCAAAACAGGGCACTTGACATTCTGTGCACAGTGATTGCTTACACTTCCAAGGAAAGCCCTCTTGATCATACCATAACCATGAGTCCCCATGACTAATAGATCAGCACCAATCTTCTCAACTGCCTCGCAGATCACATCTCTAGCATCACCTTTCTCAATCCTTGCCTCCACTTTCACCTGCACCACAAATCACGCATTCCCGTCAGTCAGTCAAGCCCCTTAAAAACACCCAAAATGACCATTTTAACCATTACACATACATTTTGAAGATCTTTGCAAACCCTTTTAGCTTTCTCCACTACACAATCAGCAACATCCTTACTGTATTTCTCCATTGACACCATAACATCAGATGAAAACAAATATCCTACAAAAACCAAAGAAATAGTTACTTATATTGCCTGAATTAAACCATGTGATGAATTTCTGTAAAAAAAAAAAAGCACCTTGTCGTGTATTAGTACTAGGTTTACTACCTGATCCATCTGGAGGGGCATAAGCTTGAAGAAGTGGTTTTGCATAGAGAAGAAT
This sequence comes from Papaver nudicaule, assembly GCA_023529015.1. Lineage (NCBI taxonomy): Eukaryota > Viridiplantae > Streptophyta > Magnoliopsida > Ranunculales > Papaveraceae > Papaver > Papaver nudicaule. Next base: position 9,572 of record JAJJMA010050039.1, on the reverse strand, counting down.
GATGGTATCATTGGAATTTTGGAAGACTACATTCTTGATTGCCCATGTTAATGCATATATACTTTCTTCCCCTTCATCAATTGCAACAACTATCTTACGTTCTTGTACTTCCGTATCAGCCATATTACAGCACCTAACAAGAGCTCGGTTTTGCTTAATAATTAACCAGTGAAAATGAATTTAGCAAAAGTGTATTTTTTTGAATCAAAAGTGTATTTGTTTGTATTGTTGTTGTTAATGGATAAGAGAAAAGTCGATTTCTTTTTCTTTATATAAACACACCTGTGACAAATTCTGAGGGCGGTCTATGGTTTTGATTTCTATGGGCGGTTATGGTTTTGGATGTTGGAGAATTTTTTAAGAGAGATCAACGGACCATATGATCAGCCAATGACTAATACAGTGGGTTGTTTACACGTGTAGAGTGCTTACAAAATTGAAGATGTTAAAGTATTCCCACAGAAATATCTGACAGTACAGGATTTATATATCTAACAGGAAATGGATAAGGATGAGCTGATGTTTGACGATATGACCTTATCTCACCTATTTCTACATTGAACAAAACTGGCTAAAGCAATAAAAAAAAAAGCTAACTACAAAATCTGAAATACTGTCGCCTTCCTGTGTGCTGAACAACCTCTCAAATTGGAGATTTTCTTCGCTAATAAGCTTTATAATGAATGTATGATAAGAACCTGCAAGCTCTTTTCCACCTTGTAAGAATGAACCAGGCACCTTTCCTTTGATAAAGTCACCAACAACAGATTTAGAATCTGAGTTTATAATGATTTTGGTGCATCAAAAGGGCACTGCCCAGTCAATAGCCAGACTACTGCCGTCACCTCTGCTACATAATTTGTGGCAACTCCCAGGCCACCAGAAACAGTACCTGACATATATGGTCCTTTGAGATAATTTCAATGCCTGCACTACGAGGATTCCCCACAGCTGCTCCATCACAATAGAATAGCACATGACCTTTATTAGGAACTAACCAATAGCATTCCTTAGTGGTGCTAAACTTATTATTTCTCTAACCAAGCTTAAAGCAATCCAGTATATGGGAGTCGTAATTCTGATTCCACCTTGTGCCTTTCAATCTATAACCACCACTCTGAACTAACTGCACAATCCTTTTCTTGAATTTAGCTCGACAAGGCAAGACACCACCAAATAAGATGAGACATTTTATCCAGATTTTGTCTACAAATGCAGCATCTAGACACTATGAAAAAGGGGACTCTCAAACCTCAGAAGCATTGTTCCAACATTGCATTTCAATTTCAAATGCAACAAGAAATGGAAAACAGAAAAACATGTAAATAAAATCTCAGTCCATAGAAGTAGTTGATGTGCCTATAAATGCTCAAAATCAAGGCATCTCTCAATTCTACGTTAATCATGCAACAGAGACAAGATCCTCTGCACAAACCAACTGCAAATGTTGCAGCAACAGGAGTCCAGAATGAGGGATTTTCTTTCCATTTCTTTTAAGGGCTACACAACATCTTGAGGTCCTTCTAATTAGCATACCAAGCTGGTACAAGGCACGACGCATAAGGATGTATGTCCTTATAAGATTTCTAAATCAAAAAGAAGAAGTGAGAGAAGAAATAAACAAAAGAAGAAAGAAGATAGTCAAATGATGATGCAGATGAAGAAGAATAAAGAAAGGGAAGAGATAATATATAAAAGGTGGGAGGTAGTACTCTGGTGGTGGTGGTGGTGGAAGTGAAGAAGAGAGTGGTGGTGGTGTTGGTGGTGGGGCTCAAATACTAGGAGAGGAGAAAACCAAACAAGAGAGAGGGGTGTGTACTGTGTTGTAGGTGTAAAAGTTATTCTAAAAAAAGAAAGAGTAGTATATTGAATTTCTTGATAAGGGAAAGCTTCTGGATATTTGAAATAGATAAAAAACCATCAACCAATCAGGAGTCTAATAAATCATATACCAAACCAAACCATATGCCTCGTTTCAAACTGTGTGTAATTTAGTGAACAGATAAGATATGTGAATCATTTGGCTACAGCTATGGTAACCACGTGTAAGATAGTCCTACCAATGGCAGCATTTAGATCACCAAAAGAATTTTAGTCTGTTTCAGCAAACAAGAGGCTTCAAATGCGGTCGATGGGTTCATACTAGTAGATGAATGATGTAATATTACTCGGTAAATTCCATGAGATTCACTTCATTTTTCTGTTGATTTCAAATTCTGGATAAGCTAATACTTGCAAGTTAAGACAAACATTGTACTGGATAGGAAGGGGTACATATAAAAATAAAACCATACCTTAGTGAATTCAGTTTAGATAAATCTCAGTCAATAAAAGTAGACAATGTGCCTATAAATGCTCAAAATTAAGGTATCTCTCAATTCATTGTTAATCCTGCAACAGAGATGATTAACATCTAGAAGGTACTTTACAAGTATTGCAGAGAAATCATGCACGTTGATGGTGCGCAGTTAACAAGCAATACATATATATGATTTCTCAAGAACTTGTGCAGTAATTACGGTAAAGACCATCAGGTCAGCAGGACATCAAATCTCATTTACTCATTTTCTTATCATTTCACATCTCTATAGCTATTTTTCAAGACTCATATCACTACTTACTATTAAGTTGAACACGTAAAATACCTTCTAGATGTTGCTCATTTTTGAGGTATCTAATCCTGCAACAGAGACACGATCCTCCGCAGCAACCAACTGAAAATGTTGCAGCAACAGCAGTCAAGAATGGGGGATTTTCTTTCCGTTTCCTTAAGGGCTACATAGCATCATGAGGTCCTTCTTATTAGCAAACCAAGCTGGTACCAGGAGCGACGCATAAGGATATATCTCCTTATAAGATTTCTTGATAGTGTTTTCTGCAACTCCAGTTGCAGCAGAAACATCTAAAATCAGTTTTCTCTCTTCAGACACTTGAGTTATCATGAAAAGCACCGATGCGGCAACGGTAATAGGACTCCTCCTAAAGTCAAACTCTGCAGTCTTTTCAAATGCTTCTTGCGCAGCTTTCACAGCTCGGCTATTCATACCAAGGTGAGAACAAAAATGCCTCAAGTAATCACCAGCATTTACAGATACCCCCTCCCTAACATCCTCCTCCAAATGTTTATTAATATGGTCAATGGCTCGTCCAATTCCCTTCCTCGTCGCACCATTTGCAACGCCCCAAATTTCTTTAATCGTTCTCGAGTTCCCCTCTTTCTTGCACGCAACATACAAACAAGCAGCAACCAATGCATCTTTGTTCTTCCCTTTACTACTCTTGACATCCCCCACCTCCATATAAATCTCATTAGCCAAATCCTTAATAGTCGAAACCAACCCCAATCTCTCAGACATTATCCCAATCGCCTTAAACGCCTCGAAAAGACTCTTATCAGGATCTTGCATCTTAACATTACGGCCAATACGATTCTCACCACCACCACCCTTTGGCTTAGTGGTTAAACCACCACCATTGGATTTCTCTCCAACACGGTGAGGATCATTATCAACTGATTCATTAGCAAATGTTCTCCCCTCAGATGTTTCATTAATTGAATGCGGTTCCAATATAAGACCACAATTTACACAAATTGTGTCTCCGGCTGAATCATCAGATACTGTTGGGACACCAACACGGTATCGGAACCTATCAGATACCATCGGAGCAAATCTCTTGCAATCTGAACAATAATAAGTTTCCTCCATGATTCGATTACAGAACAAGCAGAGATTTGATTTTGAAATCTTACCTGAAACTGAAGATTACTGAGTGGGATTCGACAGAGAAGAACGAAAACTGAACCTCAGATTAAAAAAAGAACTTCACAGAGCTTCTGAGAAATGGAATGAGACTGAGATTTTTGGGTGGGTTAGTTAGGGTTTTAGGGGTTCGTTTTTCTCTCCACTGGACTTCACCTGTAATTTGGGGAAAAAGAAAAGAGTTTAAAGCAAAAAAAAAACTGCACGTGATAATTCTGAGTTATCAAGTGTCCGACGGTAGTTGACGCACGCTTAGAGCATTTCCTATGGGTAGTGTTCAAATAAGACTATCTCTTTCATTTTGAAGGAGAGACTACCAATATGAAGGAGGAAGTTCACTATGGGTAGTGTTAAAATAAGGACTACACGGCACTTGGTCTACCCTTTTTTTTGAAAAAATTAAAACACACGGCACTCGGTCTGCCGTTTAGAATTTAGAAAAAAAAACACGGCACTCGGTTTGCCGTGTATATCATAGTTGGGTTTTTGCTTTTTGCTCATGTTACCTTCTTCTTTCTCTATTTCTTCCTGTTACCTTCTTCATCCCTTCTTTCTTCATCCCTTCTTTCTCTTCGCTTTGTTATTTTTTTTACGGATTTGGATTAGTCTCCTGTACGAGCTTGATTGATTAGTCTCTGTGATAACTACTGATCTCCTATACTTGATTGATTTCATTTCTTTTTTATATGAATTCCGATTGGTATGTCCAATTGATTGATTGCTCTAGGAAGATAGTTTGCTTTATTTCTCCTGTTACCCTAGTTCACCCTAGTTTGCTCTAGTTGGGGTTTTTGAAAATGTTGCTAAAACCCATTTTCTGAATCACGAAATGGGTTTCTGACTGTAGAAATTTTGAATGTTAACATTGAAAACCATCGTTATTGGTTTGTGTACGGTAAGTGTTTGATGTAAGCACTCACAGAAAACAACTAAAGTAGAGCCGGAAAAGATACTACATGAAAACCACGGCACTCCAAGTGCCCTTGTGTTTTATTTATTTTCCACGGCACTTGGAGTGCCCTTTTTTAATTTTTTTCAAAACCACGGCACTCCAAGTGCCGTTTTTCTGTTCTTTTTTTTGGTAGTGCCCACTACCAACCACAGAGGTTGAAAGTGTTTGGGGCCAAAGTGGGTTGGTAGTGACCCATAGTATGACCAAATTTGATCTAATTGGTAGTCTCTCTTTCATTTTAAAAGAGTGACTACCCATAGGAAATGCTCTTAGAGCATCTCCAATAGTGGGTGCTAAAAATCTTAGAGAACATTAATTAAATACCCCTATAATTTTAACCTCAAAAATTTAGCCTTATTCAACTTTATAAATACCCCTACTATAATTTCATTCCTAAAATACCCTCTCTTATGTAATTCCTTCTCATTCTATTCCACATTACATTTTTTTATTTCAAAAACAAAAAAAATGTTATACCACCACCTCCTACCATCGACACCATAACCAACACCACCGCCACTATCGTGACTCCACCACCAACAACCACCACCACCACTATCGCACCTCCACCACCAACAACCACCATCTGCGCCGCCACCACCACCACCACCACCAACCACCACTACAACATCCTCCAGCAACCGCCACCACCACCACCAACAACAACAACCACCACGACTCCCTCCAGCAACCACCATCACCACCTTCCGCCGCCACCACCAACCACCACCACTACAACCTCCTCATTCAACAACCACCACCTGCACCACCAACAACCACCACTACCGTTCGCCGCCTCCAGCAAGCACCACCTCCCTCGCTACCGCCGCCGCCAACACCGACAAATTATAGTTCAACATGACTTTCTTTACACCACCAGATTTTGGTGTCTAGTTGCAAACTGGACACCATGATTGTATGCAACAGGAACCCTGTGCACACCAGATTTTGGTGTCTAGTTGCAAACTGGACAACATTTTATGTGTCTAGTTGCCAACTAGACACCATGATTGTATGAACAGGAACCCTGTGCACACCAGATTTTGGTGTCTAGTTGCAAACTGGACACCATTTTATGTGTCTAGTTGCCAACTAGACACCATGATTGTATGCAACAGGAACCCTCTGCACACCAGATTTTGGTGTCTAGTTGCAAACTGGACAACATTTTATATGTCTAGTTGCCAACTAGACACCAAAATTAGGTGTTAAATTGGCAAGTTGACACGAATGAATGAACCTAGCGTGAGTCGAACACGCATCTTCTGACATGGTGTCAGTTGTGCTACCATTGCACCACAGATTCAAAAAGTATGAAAATATGAGGAAAGTACAAGAAAATGAACACACAACAGTTTCACAGGTAGGTTTGTTCACTAGTGGTGGGAGCATGACTGCATTCACTTCCAAAATCCTAAGGAAGTTAAATATCTTAATCTAGATTATTTGTTCAAGTAATCAAGACATCAATATACATGAAGATGGATTTTAAGACCAAAACATTAGCTAGAAAGAAGGTTCAGTAAACTCTTACAAGATAAAAGGGAAAGAAGCACAAGATTGTTTACTGTCCTCCCTAATATTGCTCATTGCATACCAAAGCGCTCCAGGAATGACACACACCTCCAAGAAGCTAGCCAATCCACATGAAAACGAATTCAATTAGTACCACTAATTAGTAAATAGATAAATCTTGTTTAATTAAAAACAACACCTATTATAAACAATAAGCTTAAATCCTTGATGAGCAGCAACAATCTCCACTATGGTTGTTGTACATAGCAGAAAAATACTGTTTCACTGACTTCGAATGTATGACTGAGCTTATCACAACTATACCATTTGAGGGATCCTATATCAGAAAAAAAAAAAAAACAAATCATCCCAGCCAAACAAGTAGGAACTAAAAAAACAATAGTTTGCATCACATAAACATTAAACATAAAAGAAAAAACAGCAAGAAAACCTCTAGTTAGATAGGTTAGAAATAAAAAAGTAGCTGATTATTTTGGGAGCTCACATCATCCATTGGACATAATGAATCACATGTTAGTGACATCTTCATCAAATCCTAAATTTTTTTCTAAAGTATCAATAAATTGAATGTAACATTTCATTTCCATTCAAGAAGGAAAAAAAGAAACTGAATGCCAAAATCTGACTACACAGTCAAACCAAAATCAAAGCTATTGAATTGGAACAAAGCCAAGATACTTCTGCTAAATATGTAAGCTAAAGAAATCCATTGTTAAGTATGAAATTAAAGAACCATAAATAACAATCAAAATTAATATCCAAATTAATCTTCTCATCTTGATACAGTAGCTACGGATTTAGGTCTTATAGAAATTAAAACTTACCATTCGATTTTTATAGCTGTAAAAATTCAAAATCTAAATCAAATCGACATCAAAACTTGGGATTCAAATACGTAAAGAAAATGAAATCTCTCGCAAATATAACCAGATCCACTGACTTGTATATGTATACAATTTATTAGATAAATACCGGAAAATAATGGTGATGGTTGTAACGATGGAGGAGAAAAGTCGGCGACGATGGTTGCGCTGGTTATGGATGGTGGAAGAGCAGAAATACAATTTCAGATCTGGAAAAAAAATAAAAAAAAATTTAACATTTAGTGATAGTGGTTGTGATGTTGGAGGTGGAAGATGGTGGTTTTGATGGTGTTGGCGGAAGTAGAAACGCTGGTGCGGCGGTGGCGTTCTAAAACGAAGAGAGCTGAAAAACACTTTTAGATCTGAAACTGAAATCAAAGATCTAATTGTTTTGCCTTTAATATTTATTGGGGGTATTTACGGGATTTAAAAAATTTAGAAGCTGATGGACTTCAAAATTAACCCTCATAAGGTTAATTGTGAAAGCCCAATAAAATCAAGGGCTTTTATTCAATTTCCTCAAAATCTTACGTGGAGGTCTTATTTAGACTTTCATTTAGGAGGGTTTATGTAATACTCCCTCCGTTCCTATTTAGTTGAAGGTTTAAGACTTTTCACGCAGATTAAGAAAATGGTGAGAGATTAAATTTTTTCCTAAGATGCCCTTAATAATATCTCCAAAATCATTTAAAGCACCTAGTTTTTAGCTCATGAAATATAGTGTAAAACACTAATCCCGTTACAATTCTCTGTGTGTGTTTGGATAAACCAAATATTCCCTCCATCAAGCGACAGACACTAGTAGAATGAACAACTGGTTTACAGACGAAGACCCACCACTTTTATCTTAGTCTATGTCCATATCTTACAATTTTCCCAGTAATTAGATGTTTGATTGTTGTATTCATATCATCGTCTCTACTATCTCCATTATTCCCTTTGCCTATACAACACCCTTCATTTAAAATGATTAATTTGCTGAGGTATCCTTTTGGTTTGTAAAGAATAACAAAATCATCAGTTTTGGATTGTAAAGAATGATAGTTTTGGATTGTAACGAACAACAAAATCCATCAGTTTGATCCATTATCAAGTCTCATGAACCATTTGAATTCTGTACTAGAAATAGAAAAAAAAATAAAAATGAGGAGATAACGTAACAAATCATTAATATTGGCAAACAGGGAATATTCATAACAAACCATGGAGAGAAAATCAACATGAGAAAGTTTGAAGATGGATCAGTAGAGAATTTTAAGAGTTTTTTTTTTAAAAAGTTGTAGAGCATGTATTAGAGGAGAAAGATTTAGTTGCAGATAATGTTTTAAAGAGGAGAATTTAATAAGATTTTTTTGATAGATGAGTCGAAGCAATTTCCTAAGTCTGTGCATGATTCCAATACAAGGACAAACTAGGAAAAAAAATGGAAAAACTATGTAAACCTTCAACTAATATGGAACACTAGAAAAACCCTAAACCTTCAACTAAATAGGAACGGAGGGAGTAATACTCTTTAGCTCAAAAATCATCTCCAATAGTGCAAGGTCTTAACCCTTAGATTTTATATGTTGATATAATTAATGAAATAAATATATTACTTCTCTTTTTTTCTATTGGTTTAAACCATAATTAAAATAGGAAAATTAGTTAAATTAATGACATGGAGGTCTAACAGAAAGTCTAAATAAGACTTTCTCTAAGACCTTTTGGTTGCCATGTCACGACTCCTAGTTTTGAGGACCTTACTATTGGAGATGAATTTTTGTTAAATGGAGGTCTTAAATCCTACGTGGCATAGAAAAAATAAAATTAGACCTACTGTTGGAGATGCTCTTAAGGTATCGAAGTATGATACTTAACGGTCAAATCAACAGTCCAGTTGACCAGAAGGGACACTTCTTTTTAAGGAAATTTAAGCTTGTAAAATGAGGATTAGGCTGAAATGTCTAAATAATTGGTGAGACGGACAACACCGGGGGTCCAAGCTCTGTAAATTGGGCGATAAATGAGTCGGTTCGTTTTCTTTCCTAATTCCATCGATCCAGACAAAATTTTGATCCTTCTCATCTAGATCTACTCGCAGATTTTTCTTTTCTTTCTATTCTCCTTTCTGTTTCTTTTGATACCCTTTTTCAGTAGTAATCCCTAGTCTATTCGCAATCATGAACTAACATAGGTTTTCTTGTTTTCTGTTCTGTTTATTATTCGTTATCCTCAATCCCATCTTTCTAGAACCGTATCGTCTGATACTGTCATGAAATCTTAGATTTCCTATAAATCTTATCTTCTTTGTCTGTTGATTACTTCCTCCTTTTACTAATCTTAATTTTCCTTTTGCTAATCTCAATCTTTTTGTATGAATAGTTAATTGTCGATTGGATTTTCACTAATTTTAATTCAAATTATTTCAGGATTTTTATCCCTTCTCGCCACCACTCCTGATTGGTAGGTGCTAGGGTT
>JAJJMA010049997.1:0-11778 GCA_023529015.1 Papaver nudicaule | reverse complement strand
CAATTGTAAAATTAGGGTTTGTGCTGAAAATGGAGGAGAGTAAAGATGGAGGCCGTTTTTTTTAAAGCTTTTAAAGGGTGAAATTAGGGTTGGGTTGTGATCCAACCACAATTAGGACGCTTTAAATACCTACGTCGTCATGGTTATAAAAACGTATGTGACGATTCAAAGGATTTAGCCTAAAGTCGTCTTTTAAACCACTCAACACACGACGACTTACACTTTAACCAGATACCCTGACGATCGCATATTTTTTGAGTCGTCATATTAGGACCTCAAACCATGACGATTTAGGTTGTTCCAAATTCCCTTCTCTGCCCAAGTTTTGCATAAACTCATCAGGGTACAACTAGATAACCTGACGATCGCATATTTTTTGAGTCATCATATTAGGCACTCAAACCATGACGATTTAGGTTGTTCCAAATTCCCTTCTCTTCCCAAGTTTTGCGTAAACTCGTCATGGTTTGGACCCATAAGTACGACGATTACGTCTTGTGCCGTCATGGTTCTGGCAGTTACCATGACGATTTTGGTTGTGATCCTTTGAACTTTTGAATACATTGTACTCAAAAAACGATGTACTAAAGAAACACTTTAAAAAAAGTTATAAATACGTAATAAATTACACTCCATAAGTTTGATTTTTACATACAATGTTCAAAATATAGTTGTCCAAACAACTCACGCACTACTTGTCAGGATTGTTAATACTACGCAAAGCGTTATCGGTTATCGCCCAAAGTTGCAAAGAGAACTCATAATTCTTCTTCCACTTCAGAGAACTTAAGGTAAAAGTACCTTTGGAATTATGCAGGTGCACCGGTGGTAGCAGACACTTCTCCTTGAGCTTCAACCCTATAAAATGGCGTTCCTTCACAAAAGCCATAACAATTCTTCTATTCTGATTCTCCGGTGTGCAAACTGCCTTCGAGGGGTTAAATGTGTAACTCCCTGAAGGAAAGTTAAGAGTAAAGGAGTGCACACCACAGTGAAAAGTATCCGCTAAAAGTTGGCCACACTGAGGAATTTTCATCCAATATTTATACCCAGCAGTCTTAGCTCCCTTACGCCCTTTCACACTAGACATCAACTCCTTGAATTTACTCCTTTGAACCATCTTATCGCTTTGAAGCATCAGATCAATATACATTTCCTTGTCCTTTAGTAGTTGAGCATCCATCTTTGTCCTTAATTACATATTCTACTTGGCTCAACCCCATCGCATCCGCCTCATCAAAATGCCCCAACTGTTCACAAGCAACGTGGTAACCACAATGTCCATCCCCCTCGACGTCGTCATGTGATATAACGAAATCACTGATGATCCAAGGGATGTCCTTTATATAGTTTTTGTAAATTGTATGAATGGTCCTAAATGGTCTTCCGGTGTTTGCATCCCTGGGGGTCACCATTTGTCCAACCTCAATTTCTATTGTTTGCATTCCGCTTTGTTGGTTTGACTGTGGAGTGCACAATTCCTCATCACCGTTCGTTGGAGCACTCCCTACACACGCTGACACTAGTGATGCTCCCACTCCTTGAATTGTTTCTCTAACCTTGGATAAAACTTTTGCTTTTGAGTCACCAAAACTCTCTTGGGTAAGCACCATCTTCCGGCCACTCTTATGCTTCTTCTCCCCCGATGTGTACTCGGCTTCCACTAACTCTGCTAGGGTGGGGTCTATCTTAGTACTTTTTTGAAACTTCTTTTCCTTCCTAATTTCACTAAAAGAGGTTGCGTTGATTGGTCTACCTGTGGGTTTTTCTATCTCTGGTTCTTCAGCAGTAGTCAACACCAAATTAAGGGAAAGAATAGTGCGTTCACGCAAAGCTTGTTTACTCACACGATTCATGGTGGGGTATGATTCAACTATTTCACGATGCGCATCGGTGTCAACCCAAGGTTGTCTATCGTCGAATGTAGGAGCAGGAATAAATGAGAGTTGTTGCCAAAAGGGATGAATATCCTCAAGCGGAATATGTTCTTCATATTTACCGAGACGATGAAGACACGGAAGTCCTATACCGATCATCGTCTTACATTCACAAACTTGCACTATACCTTGCTCTTCCATCTTTTTAAAAATAGCACGTTGCTCCATCATATAATTTATCGCCCAATGCGATACTTGGAACATAATATAATGAAGAAATCTTTTCTCCTCCTCATTATAATTGGTGCAAAACGAGTTCCTACACTTTCCCATTTTCTTTTGAATCTTCCACAAATCATGATTACTATACTCATGGATACCTTCTTGCAACGTAACAACCCCATTGTGACATACATCGAGCATCCTCTTCAACCGACCATGAGCTCCCTCAACCGTACTCGTTGCCTCATTCTTGAAATGAGGATAATCATAGGTCCATGCATAAAAAAACCTTTGTTTGTGGTCGGTTAACCACGTATCTATGCAATAATCCACCGCTTTATGATACTTAGGTCTCCTTCTCCTTGGTCTTCGAGTAAACCAATTCATCCCCCCGCTACGTATTCGGCATCATCTTTATCTTTCTCCTCCTTTAGTTCATCTTTAGACAGTTTACTCCTTCGGTCATCTTCCTCTTCCGAACGCTCACAACCCGTCTTTCCCTTGGGCTTTTGGAAATGAATCTTTGTTCTTGCTAAGATGTTTTGTTGGATGTGCCAAGTGCAAAGGAAAATTTGTGCAAACGGAAACATCATGTACTGCCCCCATCACTGCAATATCCCTATCCGTTATTATCACCCCCGGAGTTTGACCCTTGTAGATTTTTTTCAATTCGTTTAGTGCCCACTTGTAGTCGTCCCTTGTCTCGTGTTGCATAAAACACCAAGCCACAGTAAATGCCAATTTCTCTGATGTCTGACCCACGATGTTCAGTAAAGGCAGATTGTACTTATTGGTTTTATAAGTGCAATCCATGCATCATCAATATCTGAGAGAAGCACAAAGCTAATTCTATCATCTTGGGATGAGATAGGAAAATGTGTGTTACCTTGTCTTTCATCCTGATCCTTTGATTAATGTAATAGTTGTGTTTCTCTGCCAACCAAACCGATTGTTGCATAACCAATCTTCCATCCCATTCCTCCCTTCGTAACATTGCTCTAGCGTTGTAAATTTGGGATAGTGTGGAAAGGTTGCCTTTGAACTTCTCTTTAATCATACTCAGAATCTTTTGCGGTGAAATTCCTTTCATCTCCCTCACTATATCAATTTCCGCTTGACTCAACTTTGCAACATAAGCATATCCAACAAGAGAATCAGGTTCCGGATGGTTGTGCCAACCACATGCTATTTTCTTCAAAAACCACCTATTGTCACTACCCCTCTTCTTATTGAATATCATCCTGAAAGGGCATTCCGTCTTCTTTGAGTTAGTCCTGGACACTTTTCACTTGGTGGTCTTCCGCTGGTACACATAACCCTTTTTCCTATGACTTTTAAATTTGCGTCCATGCTGGCAAATCATTTGAACCCAAGTCTTTCCTATACTGTTACTCTTCACAACCACGCACATTATTTCTTTTGCTTTCGTTTTAGCCCACTCTATCGCCTCATCCTACTTTCCCATACCTACATTAACAAAGATGATAAATTTCAAACAAAGGAAAAAAATCAAGTGACATGGAAACATGTGCGAAAAAAAACAAAGTTGGCATACCTCATTAGTCATATAAAATTCGGTGGTATCTTCAGTTCTCATTTTGAGGGCTTCTGGTTGATTGTATACTTCTTCCGCATCCAACAACGGTAACTACATAGCAAGAGGTCGTCAGAAATACCACAAAAGTCGTCAAGGATGTTTTTAGTTGCAAGCCGACTTTAGTTTTTCCCAAGGAGATCGTCATGGTTTTCAAAAATATCATGACGATTAAGTTGGTTTTTGGGACAAAGAGGATATTTTTTAGACCCCAAAATCGCCACAGTTATAAACACGAGCATGACGAGCCGCATTTAATGGCCCCATGTAAATTTGCATGCCATAAAATCGTCATGGTTTGAATTAAAACAGTGACGATTGTTCATCTCTGAGTGTGTTTCAAAAACAGAGTCGTCATGATGATCAAACATACCTCGACGATTTCGAAAATCGTCGAGCTTTTCCACACAGAGTATGACGATTCTGGTTTCAAAAAATAAATGATTTTCAAGATTTAAGGATTTTGACATACAATCATGACATTTTAGGATGCATACCTCGTTGTATTCACCATTGGGTTGTTCATTTGAGTGTTTTTGAGACTCGTTGAAGTCAAAAGGATCTTCATACCCAAGAGAGTCTTGTTCTTCATTGTATAATCGAGTTTGATCGTGCAACATATCCATAGCGGCTTCATCTTCTATATTATTGAAACATGATTGATCAACACGACTTAAGAGAAATTCACGGTCGTTTTTAGGGCTTGAATCACTCATTTTCCATAAACCCAAGTTTTTCCCCCCTAAACCCTCTCCTTCTCCTTCTTCTCTCTCTAAACAAATAATTCTAATTTCAATTTTTTTTCATAACCATAATATAACCCTTCACACTAATAATTTTTGCTAATCAAATTTAGTTAACAACTAATCATATCATTAATCTCTACTAATCAAAGGTTGTTTTGTATTTAAAAAAATATATTTCATATGGGATGACCTTTTTACTTCATTGTAACCCTATTTTGGATTAGCCCTCTGATAGGTGCGCAAAACACCTATTCAAGAGTACCTAAATCATACGCTTTAGTCGACTTAAGCCTCATACATTGTTTATTTTAACCATTTTCTATTTTGCAGGTATTTTGAAATCATCTTTAATAAAATGAAGCAAAAACGACTCAATTCACAACCTGGAGTCACATGGAGTCGGTGGTATTTGAACAAGAAGGATAAAAGCTCAAAAGTGTCGCAAACAGAAGCCAGGGGAGGTCTCGGCAGAATTGAGTTTAGGGCATACAATATGGAAGGGAGCCGCTCGGTTATTTCCAACCAATGCTATACAATAAGGGGCAACCAAAAATAGGGCCCAATTGTGAACATGGCCAAATGTTCATCGTTGTCGGACAGGGAATCAGAAATTCCAGTAGAGTTTGGAATTCATCAGATTTAATGAGGATTCAGGCTATAGTAAGGATCCAATGTCGTTTCTGTGGGGTCACTATTTTGAAGACACAAGACAGGAGGAAGAATTGGCAGTCGCCATTAATGGCGTCGCTGCTGCTGAAGATGATGGCATTCTCCATTAATGGCATGTTGGTGAAAAGACTGTTGATGGGTTCTGTGTCTGAGAAGAGGTTCTGAGATTTCGGTGGACTTTGAATTGAAGATGGTCTGGGTTTTGTTTCTGGCTTCTGATGGGGTATGCCATTGACGATGGAGCTTGCAGGGGTTCTGTCTGATTCCGACAGAGAACAAAGGAGAAGACGACGGTGAGTGTTGCACACGTGCAACCAGAAGAAGACGATGAAGTACGACCTGCACGTGTGGTCTGTGAGCTGGGCCAGGCAAGGTTTTGGGTCAGTCAGCTGGGCTCATAGAGTGAGTTAGTCCGGATTAGGAAAGTTCTTACGTGAGTGTAAGATATAAAAGAAGCTCACGCACAGAATTTCAGAGGAGGCACAGACACAAGTTTTAGAAGAAAACTCCTTGCACGTTTCCCGAGGCGGTGAAGAACAAGGGTTTTGGCACGATTTTTGAGGTGGAACCTTGGGAGAAAGATTGGAGCTTTACATAAGGGAGTTTTTATGATTTCTAGCACTTTGATTATGTTTTCTGTTGCTTTGAAAAACAACATGAGTAGCTAAATTTCTTTTTATTGGTTGAGGATGTAGTCTTTTAATTGCAAGACATGTTATTTGCTTAATTATGGAGTTAAACTTATTCATATTCGTTGTCGATTTTATTCTACTTTGTGTATCAGTGTATGATTGATGTATTACACTAAGATATAACATCTTTTGATTCAAGTGGCCAATTGAATTAGGTTATGTTATTATCTATTGCTAGAATTAGGTTTGGAGATACGAAATAGTTGAAGAACCTATTCATAAGTAGCACAATATGATTATTGAGGTGGTGATAGCTTCGAGAGTCATATGTAGGATACAACCTTTGTTGAATGAGCCATTCATGGTGGTTCATTGCATTGATTAGCCTATTTCACAAAACTTAGTGCTCTTAGAGAGTTGAACTCGATTACTCATGGTGTCGAGTTATTCTCTACGTAGTATTCACACATTCATCGTTATGGTGTGTGATGACATTAGGAAATTTCAGGAATATCTTCGCGATGATGTATTCTAGGGCTTTTGATGATGATACTAGTTGAAACTCCATATATTATTCATATGCATGTTAAGCAATTTAAGATGAAACCTTAACCAATATTCTCCACTCTTGATTACTTCAAATTATTCTTTGCGTCTTGTTTACTTGCTTTTATTTTATTTTACTTTTAGTTTTAAAACAACAAACATTCCCCCCTTGGTTACTTTTAAGTTTTCAAATACAACTGATAACCAATCTCTCTTTGTGGATCGAATCTGTTCTTACCATTATACTATCTTATTTATTGTGAAGGTTAAGAACTGAAGTATATTTGTGCGAATTCGACACGCATCACCCTCGCCCTCATTAAAAAAGGCCTCGCCCTCAAAATAGTCAGGCTAATGAAACACCATTTAACTGCTTCTGGTTTTGCACCATAAGAAGGTATTAGTTTACACTTTTTTGATCAGCGCAGCGCGATAAAGAAAACTCCAATGAAGATGAAGTTGTTTTGAAATTTTCTATGGTCCAGGTAATTGGCGCCGGAAGCAACTACCATAAAACCTTGCCCACCGAAGAGAATTGATTCATCCCCTGCCCTTAGAATATGCAGTTATGCATGACCAAGTCAACACGGAGGTTCGATATGAAGTATATCCATATCGAGTACATTGTTGGGCATTGAAACAGAAGATGTGAGGCTAAGTCTCCCATTTAACAACAAAGCAAACAACTATTAACTACCGATGTTGCCATATTTTATTTGATAAACTTGCCATAAGAAAAATATCACCTTACAAGTCTAAGATCTCGACCACATACTAAGATTTGGCAACTCAATTATACATTACCTTGACAAGGAAAAAAATCTATGCTTGTCTATTGACCACATTTCAACAAACGAGAGTAAATAAGTTACCTCATCAATCTAATTTTGGTAGATTCTTCTCGATATTAGCAATTGTTTATATGCACATTGGTGCATTGTCCAATTTTTTGACGTGGTGATGGAATATACATATATGTACTTGAAAATTGAACGTTCAAAGGTGGTTCACTCTTCCTTGTATCTCCCCGTAATCTTATAGAGGTTCTATCGCCCATAATATCAACTTCGAGGCACATTTAAAAGAGTTGAGTTGAGAGTAAACAAATTTCCGCCCCCATATTTGTTATGAGTTTTAGGTTTTTTGTTTCCCTATCAAACTGTGAAGAACTGTATGTCGGGATGATTCTCTTCTCTTTATTAAAGCGCCACCACTATTTAGTAATGCTTTATTCATTCTTATCAGAAACTTCATTTCAACCCTTTTTTTAGAGGAGTCCCAGCACTTTTTCCATGCCATGCAATATGCCCTTTTTCGATCTGAAGAGTCTCGTTTAAAGTTATGTTTAGGAAGTTAATTAGGCTTCGAGGTGCTAGATAAATAGGTAACTTGTTACTTTGAGTACTCGCTAACACACTTTTTGTCAGAGTCAACTTACCAGCTTTGTCAAGAAAAGACTCTGGATTGACATTTGTCAGTAATCATTAATAAATAGTATCTAGGAAAAGTTAATGACAATATATCGAAGCTTTATTGTTAATCTATTAACTGGGAAAGTGTATTTATTTGAGATGATTTTTATTTATTAAGACATTAAATGAAATATATATTCTTGTCATTTCCCATTTGGAAGAATATATTAGATCCTTATCATTTAAGAGCGATATCTAGTTGTATGTCAAATATTTATTATTATCATGTTAGACAAACTAGGAGTAATGAAAATATATTTTGTCATAAATAAAAATTCATTTTGGACATATGGATGCCATATTCCAGATGCCTCCTAAAGACCGCATCATGAGGCTACGCATTATCACCGGAACCAACAAGTATATGAAACATGTAACCACGTGATGTATGCTCCTGCGCCTTCGCCTACCGGAGGACATTATGTATGTAACCGACATAGTTGTCTGAATCAGTAGTACTAGATCATTGAGGGTCTATCGTCAATGATCTTTGTAAATAGGGACAATATATCCTTTAGAGAGAGGTCAAACTTTTGGTGGTGTTCTTGCCTTGGAGTGTGTTGTTTGATACCATTAGTGCACATGAGTAGAAATAGCTCGGGTAGTTGAGCCTAGTAAATTTCTAACAGCTACATTCTGACGCCGACTAAGGGGATTCGACTTAACCTTGTGCAAATAGAGGGAAAGTGGTTGATCTTTGGTCGTTTTAGTTTATTCTTCGAGTTGTTTTTATTTCATTTCCCTTTCAGTTCTTTACATTCTCACATCATTTCCCTTCCAGTTCACATTACAACTTTCATTTATATTCCTCCCTCTTTACTGCTTCATTTCCCTTCAACACCTTTACGATTTCAGCACCTATCTCTTTCAGCTCATTTAAACTCAAAATCTTGTACCTTCAAGAACTTTTCCACTTTCAGCCATTTTGCATTTCATTTTTTGATTTCCGTCTTTTACAGCTTCCATTTATAGCTTTTCTCTTTCGTTTTCGATAGTTTTCCGACCGATTGCGAAAAAGAGAAGTTATCCTGTGAGTTCTCTTTCAGAAAAACGCACACATGAAAACTCATCCACAAATCACAGAAAAATTCGTACAACTACTTTTTTTACAAAAATTTCAGAAAAATATCTTCTAGTCGTTTTCTTATTTATTATATCATATAGGAAAAAACATTTCGAAAATCGCATCTTCAATTATTTTGGTAAATAGACCTGCCTCCGAAAAAACGCGTGGGTACAACCTTAAAGCTTGCTTGCAAAAGTGTTTACTTGGCGCAACCTTGAAAAGCTTCCGTGCACGTGTAGCTCTACTTCCGGAAGTAGCAACATGCATCTTCTTTTCCTTTCATTTAGTGCATCATTCTTTGGCACAATAGAGGTGCACAAATCTGCTAATCATTATGCGGATTAGTGAAAATCGATATAAAAAGCAGTGAGGGAACCCTGCACCAAAAACATCTATAAAACCTTCACTCCAAAAACACAACTTAGTAAATCCAACTGTGTGATTAGGCTACATTGAAAACCGCATGATAAATTTTTATAAAAGACAGTGAGAGATGTTGCATGCGGCACAACTTCGTTTCGTTGCTCTCGTTCAAATTCACTAGCTCACACCAAGCCCAAGCCTTCACAATCAACACCCAAACCAGAGAAATCAACTGAAAGTCATCCGTCCGGAGAAAAGAAATGGACGCAGGTGCATCTGCAAGACCAGAAAAGGCATATGAAACGAAAAAAAACGAGAGATCCAAGAACCAGTTCGGCAATTTCAAAATATATGCGTAGGAAACCATGATTCCTATCCTTCAAGTCCGGAGAAGATCGGATTCACATTTTCCCCTAGTCAAGTATTCATAAACGCATATTTAGTTTAGTTTCAAATTCCAAAATATATGCGTAGGAAACCACGATTCCTCCGCCACTAACCTTCAAATCTGGAGAAGATTGGATTTACATTTTCCCGCAGTCAAGTATTGAGAAACGCATTTAATTTACTTTCAAATTTCAAAATATATGTATAGGAAACCATGATTTCTCCGCGAATAACCTTCAAGTCTGGAAAAATTGGCCAGAAAAGCTTTTCCAATTTTCAAAACAATTTTATCCGGAACATAAGGTGCGAAAGAGGTTACTGCAAGGTTCTGACTTGGTTTGGCATTCGATGGTTCTATGGACTGATTTTGTTATCGGAGACCATACTGGAGTTGGGCTTAGGAATGTTGTTGCCTGAAAAACTGCCTGTTAGGGTGCGGGTATGCAAGAGTTTGAGAGAATATAAAAGGTAGTCTTAGAAACTTGAAGGGTATCAGATCTATCGCGCAAAGAAAAGAGGTCAGCAGAAATTCTCATAAGAAATATATCTTTTGTTGCTTTGTAGGGAAAGCCATGTGTTGCTAAAATTTTGTTAGGGTGAAGGATGAACTTGTAGACTATTTTCTCATATTTTCAAACTAGGGTTTTTACAAAATTGATCTTAATGTTA
Source organism: Papaver nudicaule (assembly GCA_023529015.1). Classification (NCBI taxonomy): domain Eukaryota; kingdom Viridiplantae; phylum Streptophyta; class Magnoliopsida; order Ranunculales; family Papaveraceae; genus Papaver; species Papaver nudicaule. Next base: position 1,535 of record JAJJMA010049997.1, on the reverse strand, counting down.
ATCGTTTGAGTTTCTCTTCAATGAATCATCTTCTACACAATATCTCATGTTATATGCCATGTATCGTTCTTTGTTAGGTTGTTAGAAGAACTCATTGAGCCTAATAATATTGATTTATGAATTTCTCTTGACTTTCTATGCCTTGTATAGCTAGTGCCTAGAGATTCTACCTTAAGGTTCAGAACAAACATACTTATTTTGGTTCCTCTTATCTAAAATATTCATTGTTATACCTTCCATGTACAAGTAGCTAGGTTGTTACTTTACGTGAGTAAAATTGAAAATCTTTGTTCGAAAACATGAGTGAAACCTAGTTTGCAACGGATTCTCATAGCTAGCACTTCGTCATCCTTGATTACATCTTATTTACTTGCTTTGTTTCATTCTTTTTGTTTAGTTTTCTTAGCTTAAAAATCAGAATTTTCTTTATTGAATTATACTTATTAGATAATTACTAGTATTAATTAAAAGTTGTATTTTACACTCCTCGTGGCAACTAACTGTGCTTGCCTTTGTCTCCAATCTTGACACCGTGCACTTGCGGTAATCAAAATCTTCCGACTCATCATAGTTCGGCATATCAAAATTTCTAACAGCTACGAACCGAAATATTTCTTCCTTTGCCCCCAAGCAAAACCTTGGTCGAAATCTTTATATAAATAGGAGAGCATCTCCTTCTTCAAGTTTTATCTCTCTAGCAACTACGTTGTTAAAACGTTAACCTTTATCGATTCTGCGAGTTCTTTTTCTCGTTGTCTAGAGTTGATACTGTGAGGCTTCCTAGGGGACCAAGATTTGACCTGGATTTGTAATCAAACGTTGTTTCATATGCCAACCTGATAGATTGAATTAAGTGGAATCAAGTTTGATGTTTAGATCAGATTTTTATTGAAAGTCTTTTGATATATCAAAGTCATATTTGTTATCCATTAACTTGATTTTATCTGGGACTAACAAAGAGTTGTACGATTACTACCACAGACGTAATAACCTTGTTGTTATTATCAAGGAGTTTATTTTGATAAACAGAAGAGCATTCATTTAGTATATAACCACTTTTGATATCGTTGATATTGGGTTATTGACCAAAGTGTAAATCATACAGTTTCCTTATTGTATTGATTAAAAGGTCTCAGAAGGAATATTATCGTCCGTTGGAGGTCGGGTAGCGATAGTCTTCATGACGGACTGTGAAGCAACTCACAGAAGATAGTAAAATACGTTTATTTTTAAGGGACTACCATTGCGTGATCACTACATGATTGGAGGCGCAGGGATACTAAGGGAAAACAGTGTGATTGTCATGTTTGGATCATATTGTTTTAGTCATCTTGACCGAAGTCTGACAGTAGGCGTGTATGGTTAATTAAATTTTAAGAGTATCTATATTGTTCTGGACAAGGTCTCAGAGTTTTTCTACAAGTTTGTAGTTTCCTCGTTAACAATATCTTGTGTGTGTTCGATTTACTTTATTATGTACTTATAATTTTTGTTTCATTTATAATTAAAGTATAATCACCGTGTATGTTAACAAT
>JAJJMA010049989.1:0-16214 GCA_023529015.1 Papaver nudicaule | reverse complement strand
CGAGTGGAAGAAGGAACTAAGGATCAGGTAACAAACACTACTCAGCCGAAATGTTTCATTTGGAGTATTAATACTTGCCTCTGTTTGTTTCCTGAGAATGATGTTGCTTCTTATGTAGGGCAAAGTTACTAGTGTTGGAGGGTTGCGCCTTAGCCCTGCATGCATGAGATATGATTTTGGGCCAACGAAGAAGGTTGTGAAGAAGGTTGCCAGAAAGGGTGACAAGAAGAGTTCGTCTGTAGCGCCCTGCGAGATTAAGGATGCGATAGTGATGAACTCTTCGTTTGAACCCTTCGATCATCCAATTGCTGGTGGAACTGTTAAATCTGTGGAGATTCCCGTCGAGGCGAGCGTGGCTGCCTCAGCTTCATGCAATGTTGTGACTACTTCCTCTTCTTCTGTTGCTTGCCCCGTTCTTTCGAGACCTATTGCCTCAGTTGTCGTTCAGGTGTCCACTCCAAGGGTGGCCGATGCAGGTCCCTCTTCGAAGGCTGTCTTTGGAATTCCCTCAAGCTCTGCTTCGGAACAAGCAGTCCCTCTCGTGGACCTATTAATCAGGGAGTCTTTAGAGTTTAATGATTTTCCTCGGAAAATTGCTTTAAACCGGCCCAGGAGTTAAAGTTTCCCCCTGCTCCTAGTTATGCCAGGAATCACGTTCAGTCATATACTACCGAGAACTCTAGGAAGGTTCTTCGAGAAGGCCATAATCCGTGTGTCTTCGCGAGGGAGGTTTCTTCTCGTCTTAAGTCCCATGTATCAGATCCCTCGCATTGTCCTGTCGACCCTGATTTCTGTAAGAGATTCGGTGATATGCTGAATGGCGACTGCGTCGGATATAATTGTGACCCTCGAAATCCTCTCTTTTTCGTATAAGGAAAGCCTTGCCCTTCTTCAAATGGGCGAGCATCTTACCTCGGTCTTACGGACGTATTCCTTCGGCTGTTCTGACGAGGCTGATTATTATGAAAAGGAGTTTCTTCGCATGCAGACAGAGCTGGCTGAAGAAAAGACTCGTGTTGCTCAAGAGAAGTATCGATTGGCAGGTATGATTTTTATTCTATTTTTACTTCTTGTTTTTTGACCTTTGTTGGGTTCTGAGACTGCTCTGCTAATACTTTACAAGGGAGAGCTAGAAGAAGAGAAAGAGAGGCTTCGCCAAGCTAAATTAGCTCTCGATTCTCATCCTCGAGTGAGTCATCCTCGCACACCTATGGCTCCTAAGCAAGGTAAGGGCTATGAGGAAATGATTGATCAACTAGTGAGGGAAAGAACTGCTGCTCAGGATGATCGAGATTATTTTAAGAGAAGAAAGGTTGAAGCCGAGAGCCTTCTTTCTAAGGAAGAGAAGAAGAGGTCTGAGCTTCAACGATTGTTAGATTATGAGAAAAGTAAGAATTAGAAGAGTGCTCAAGAGATGCATCAGTTCAAATTAGACATTACTCGCTTAGCTAAAGAACGTGATAATGCCCTTAGGGAACAAGCTATTAAGGCCTCTGGGAAAGCCGTGATTGAAAAATTAGAGGGTGAGATTCGTAGTTTGAAGGTTCAGGTTTCAACTCTGAAGAATGCCAAGAAGGATTTGTCGAATATAAACGATGGTTTGCAGAAGGGGTATAACGAGATTAACTCGGATCTTGCGAAGACGAAGAAATTTAGAGATCATTTCTCTAAGCTTGTGGATGAGTATCGTATTGAGCTAGCCAAGCTCGGCTATAACTCTGAGGAAGATGTTAGGAAAAAGGTTTTGAAACCACGGTTTTCTAATTCGCAGGAAGTTACTGAATATATGGTTATGAAAGAAAGTAGGCTACTAAGCTCGGAATCTTTTTCTTGACTTTGTTATGCTTTTGGCTCAGGCGTCTAGTGCTCATCGTTATCTTTTTTTCTTTTGCCAGGCATCGAGGCTGACCTGACCCAAAAGGTATCAAAAGCTATATCATAGAGGTATGAGGCCGTCTCCCAGCTGGTTACGGAATCTGAGTTGAAGCTTGGTTTCGAGAAGAAAACACTGGATCTTGCACGAAGGAAAATGCTCAGAGGATAACCCTTGAGGGTGATATTCGTCGTCGGTGCGAAAAGACTTTGCGAGACGTGATTAATGCCTTTGTTCTTGCTCAACCACAAATCAAACGTGGCGAGGCTGCTGAAAATCTCTTACTTCGTTCTTTCGTGACCGACGCTTTTGTTATCGAGAAAGCTTGTCGGCAGCATGCCCGAGAATGTTTTCGATCGATTCGGGTAGAGCCTGCCGACTATGTTGCTATTGGCGCCGAAGACTCTGATGCCGAGCTTCCTGAAGACAAGGACTTGTTGCCTCACGAAGTTTTTATGCGACTTGTATCCAAAGAATTGGAGGCTCGAGCTAAAAGTGGTGAAGGCTCCGAGGGCTCCAAAGAAGATGGTGGAAAGGGTACCGTGCAGGGTTTTGATGTCTCTAAGGATGATTCTGAGCTAAATGTGGTCCCCAAAGATGATCCTAGCGGAGCTTCGGGTAGTAACCTCGGGTCTAAATTGAATGACTTCAGGGGTGCTACCAAACATTCTTCCCCAAGGTTTGAGGGAAAGGACTCTGGTGCTGGTGAAGATAGTGAACCAGAAAGGGTGCCCTCGGGTACCAAATCTGAAAGACAACATATGAAGGCTATTGAAGAGGTTGGGGGTGGGAAGTTTGGCCAAATGGACGAGTTTAAGATGACTTCTTCTCAAAATGATTCATTTGATGTATTTCCCGCAGTTGTATAATGACAGTTTCTGTTTTGTTTAGGTTTCCTTTGTAATCCATTTCTTTTGCTTTGAGAGACTTCTGCTCCTTCGTCTTTTGGCTTGTAAGTACTTTTTAAATGAAATCTGTTCTTTTGCTATTTTGCACTGTTTTACCTGGTAATTTTGTTATCGAGCACGAAGTGTACCTCGCGAATTCTGGGCTTACTGGGTTACTTAGAGTGCAACTTCAGGGCTTACTTCGATGTAAGAGGCAGTAAACCAAGCTAGTGGGGGCTGCGGATCACCCTTCCCAAAGGCTATAAGCTACCCGCCTATCTCAAGCAAAGACTTTGGCTATCAAGACCGTAGGTATCCAGCTTGCCTCGGTACATTAGGTGGGTTACGAAGATAACTTAATATCTTCCGAGGGAACATGTGCTCACAAAATCTTGGTATTTGGGTTCTGCTTAAAAAGAAGGCTAGTGGGCCATTTGCATAAGAGTATGCGGTGTATTGTTTTTAGATTTGGGTTAATTTCATGTGGCTAACTTATGCTGACGCAAAAGGGATTAAGGAGGCCTGGCCTGGCTATATTTGGTTTTCTTCTCGCGTCTGTGAACACTGAGAAGTTCAGGGAGACTGCCGGTGCTGTGATGCCGTGGGGTTATGAGCATAGAAACAAGATGGAAAGTGGAAGTTCTGCGTTGCGTGCCATCTAGTGCAATTAAGGGGTTAATTCTTTTTACTTGCTTTGTTCTTTTGATGGGTCGTAGAAAACCCGTAGTCATGTATAGTTAGCTTTGTAGCTAGAGTTTGTGATAGAAATATACTATTACGATTTGAACAGTTAGCTTAATTATGCTAATGCAAACCTAAATACTATTTTTGAATCACAGAATTGGTCTATAAGACTGTTAAACTTGTATATTGTTTTATAAGACAGATGCTATTTAGAAAGACATTATCTAAAAAGATGCTTAAAAATATGTTTATAAAAACATTTACAATCAGCATGTTATAAGGATTTACCTAGGATGCCCCTTCCACCAACCACCCACTACCTTCACCATTACCAACTATATTTGCTGACCACCACCACCACCATTTCCAACCAGCACCACCACCATCACTACCATCCACCATTACCAACTATAACTGCCAACCACCACCACCACCACCACCACCATCCACCATTACCAACTATAACTGCCAACCATCACCACCACCATTTTCCAACCAGCACCAGCACCACCACCACCACCCCCTCCATTACCAACTATAACTGCCGACCACCACCATCACCATTTCCAACCAGCACCACCACCACCAATTATAACCACCACTACCATTTCTGCACCAGCATTAATTTCACCCACCAGCACTGCTAACAACAACAACCACCACCACCATGACAACCTCCACCCACCCACTAACACTATCACCCGATTACTACTAATCCCCACCACCTCCACCCCATTACTACTAATCACAAATGTTTTCGACAGACGAAGCTTCAGTCAAATGAAAAAATAGTAGAAAGAAAGCAAGAAAAATCCAGCAGAAGCAAAGAAACATTAGACAACACTGATATAACTCAGGTACAAGTGGTGTTAACACTCATAGCACCCAGGTGGTGAGAGAACTGATAGTACCCACGTTCCAGTGGTTATATCATTGATAAAATAAGAAACATTAAACAACACTTATATATCTCAGGTACAAGCGGTGCTAATGCTAGAAATTAGTGTTAAAATTAATTTCAAACCAAAAATTAACAATCTATGGCAAACAATTTCAGGTACAAGTGGTGTGAACACTGATAATACCCGGGTACAAGTGTGCCAATGCTAGAATTGAGGTTCAAATCAATTTCAAAGCAAAAATTAATAATCTACGGCAAATAATTAACAAATCAAAATCTCCCAAACCCTAACAAACAAATTAAAACTTATCTCCGATTTACTCTTTTCTTGTTGATTTCTCAATTGATCGCGTTTTCGATTGATTTCAAGGGTTTCTTGATTGGAGATGACGATGGTGCTATTGTTATTGGTTGTGGTGGTGAATATGGTGGTGTTATTTGTTGTTGGATACGGTGGTGGTGTTTCTGTATGTGTTGGTGGTGGATACGATGGTGCTGATGTTGTTGGTTGTGGTGGTGGATACTGTGGTGGAGTTGTTGTATGTGTTGGCGGTGGATACGATGATGTTGTTGTTTGTGGTAGTGGTGATGGTATTGTTGTTTCTGATTGTGGTGGAGAATGGAGATGGAGATGGAGATGGTGAGAGGAAGAAAGTGAAAAGGGATGGAGAAGTTGTTGTTGTTTGGAGATGGAGAAGGCGAAGAAAACAATGAAGTTTCTATAGCTATGGGGGTATTACTATCCGTTTAATTAGTGACGTGTCCCCGTGTTAAAAAACAAACTGGAACTTTTGCCATCTCGTACGACCTGGCCGCTTGCGGCTAGGTCCATATAATCAAATTTCTGGATTTTGAATCCATACTTAGTTATTTATCATTTTCTTGCTAATATAATTGGATCATCCGTAGACATTTGGGATGATTTTTGGCTACCAGATCAAGATAATCTTCTCTTTCCAATTCTTATTGATGAAAGCAATCGTCCACAAATAAGAGGTGAGAGCCTGAGGGGGAAACTCTTGCGAATTTAATACATATAATCTGCTTCTTCTCTTCAGCATCTAACATGACTCGAGAGAGTCCTTTTATTATGTTGTAAAAAAAATGAAATAATTTCATAATGTTGCAAAAGAAACAGGCCTATGATCAGCGACGGAACTAGAGGGGGCCTAGGGTATGCTGAAGCCCCCCCTAAGTTTGCTTTAGACCCTTGAAAATTTCAAAAATTAATTGTCTAGCGACCCATGGGTGAAAAAAATGCAACACTTTTAGTCCATCATCAGTTCATTTTTATTTTCTCTGAAAATTTTATCGGTTTATATTGTCGACCCAATTCCTCATGTTCACTTTAGTCATGTTTTTTTTGTTATTTTAGTCTTGATTCTTCTAAAGTACCGTAAGACTATTTATCTGAGCTATTGATTCGATTAATTTTCTATTATAGGTATCGAATATATACGTCTAAAATTTTCGGGCGGCCTTTGACCGCCTTATTTTTTACATCTATGACCACTTTGTGAAAAAAACAAATTTTTATTTCCCCCTAACATAAAATCCTGGTTCCGTCGCTACCCATGATCAACTGGGGAGGTGGGCAAAATTAGCCTCACAAATATGAACATGCTCAGTTCTTTTATTATGAAACCAGTTTGAACAAATCATGCACCATTTAACAATTTAACAGTTTCCAATACCCAGCCATTGTAACCTGATTTTTTTTTTATCTACCAATGCTAGAGCATTTTTGATCTAATATTGCTAGAGCCATCGGATCTCCCAATCCAAAGGTGGTGGTGGTTTTTGATGGAAATTAAGTTTTTGCCTTGGAGTGAAAAACTCCATTGAAAATTCTAGGCTTAGTATTGTCTGCCAGCCTCGTATGGCATCCTCGTCTGGCATTCTTGTCTGCCAGCCTCATCTGCCAGTCTCGTCTGGCATCCTCGTCTGCCAGCCTCGTCTAGCATGTTTCCTAGTATAGCTAGGAGTTTGAGTTGTACACGGTGGTGTAACTTCGGAAACCAAAGATGCGATATCTTTGGTAAGTCCCACTGCCTATGTACCTTGGCATTCAAGTTATGTAAGCCTATATATAGGCATCCGTGTTAAGCCTGTTAGACAATCGGGTGATAGACCTTCTGGTTATTACATAGAGAGTTATGTGTTGGTGTCTCTTGTAATTGGTTCTATCAATAAGAGTTGATCGTTGCTGTTTGTGGAGTAGGTACGTCGAACCACGTTAAATCCTTGTGTTCTTGCTTTGTTATTCTTCGTTGTGTGTTTGCATCTTTATCTTTAGTTCTACGTAATCCAATGGACAAGTTCTTGGTGTGATTACTGCTGTAATCCCAACAAGTGGTGTAGTGAGCGTGGAGAGGATTATTGTTGGAAGTAAAGATGTCTGACTCTACATCTGGTGGAGGTTTTTCGAAGGTGCATGGATTTGATATTATCAAGTTCAATGGGAAGAATAATTTCACAACGTGGCAAACGGATGTTAAGGATATTCTTATTAGCATGAAGCAGGTTAAGGTGATCAAGGACAAGCCAGCACCGTTACCAACTTGTATGACGGATGAGAAGTGGCTTGAACTTGATTTGGAGGTATGTTCAACTATTCAGTTGTGTTTGTCGAGGGAGATTACTCACAACTTTGCTGGTGAGACTTCGGCAAAGACGTTTTGGGAAAAATTGGAAAAGCTCTACTTGAAGAAGGACTTAACTTCAGAACTTTACTTGAAGTGCAGACTTTTTGCCTTTAGGATGACTTCGGGTAAGTTGTTGGTTGATCATATTAATGAGTTTAATAAGATTATTTCGGATTTGGCTGATATCAGTGTCAAGTTTTCTGATACGGACAAGTCAATGATGGTGTTATGTTCTTTACCTCAATCGTATGAGACCTTTGTTGATTACTTGTTGAATGAGAAAACTGAAGGTGACAATAAATTAGTTTTCGATGATGTGGTTTCTGCTTTACAAACAAAAGCTTTAAGGCAACAAGTATGTGATGAAGTTCAAGCTGAAGGTCTGTTTGTTGAGAGGGGGAAGAATGGTAACAAGAAGTTTAAGTCTAAGAACCAATCAAAGAAGAATGGCAGTGATGGGTGTTATTATTGTCATAAGCCTGATCACTTTAAGATTGATTGTCTTTGGATAAAGGCTAAGGATGGTAAGTATAAGAAATCAGATTCAGTTAAGGTTATTGCTTCGGTGGCAGAAGGAAGTGATATTTTTGGTGAGCCAATGTGTGGCTTTGATCAGGAGGTGCTAGCTGTTACATCAAAGAGTTATCTCAATGATGGTTGGATGCTTGATTCTGGAGCTTCGTATCACATGTGTTCCACAAGGGAATGTTTCACCACTTACAGAGAGGTGAATGCTGGTACTGTTATGATGGGTAATTCAAATACCAGCAGAACAGTTGGGGTTGGTACTATCCAGGTTCTTTCGAATGGTGTTACTACTACACTGTCAAAGGATAGACATGTGCCTGATGTTAGGAGGAATTTGATTTCGTTGGGTGTACTTGAATCTCTTGGATACAAGTATGTTGCTGAGTATGGTTTCTTAAAAGTTTACCATGATGGCAGTTTGAGGATGACTGGTGCAAGGCATGGAAATCTGTATTTCCTTCAAGGAGATATAGTTTCTGGTGGAGTTATGGTTTCTGAATCTGTGGATGAGAAACAATTGAAGTCAGCACGATTGTGGCATATGCGACTTGGGCATATGAGTGAGAAAGGCATGTGAATGGAGCGTCTCGACTTCCCTTCTTGCTTGGTGTTGAGTGGCAAAGGCTTGCTAGGCAGTGAGAAGATTTGCAAGCTTGACTTTTGTGAGCATTGTATCTTTGGGAAGCAATGCAGAAGTATTTTTGGTACCTCTGTACACCACACACAGGGTATGTTAGATTACATCCACTCGGATGTTTGGGGTCCTTATCGTAGAGTTTCTAAGGGAGGGAACAGGTGGTTTGTGACCTTTATAGATGACTTTTCACGGAGAGTTTGGCTTTACACCATGAAGCATAAGAATGAAGTCACTGAGTTGTTTAAGAAGTGGAAGACCATGGTAGAGAAATAGATTGGTCGTGTGGTTAAGAAGATACGCTCTGATAATGGAGGGGAGTACACCGAAGATCCATTAAAGGAATTTTGTGAAGAACAAGGTATCGTTAGGCACTTCACAGTTAAAGGTACACCACAACAGAATGGAGTAGCAGAGCGAATGAATCGCACACTACTTGAGAGAGCACGGTGCATGTTGTCAAACGCAGGTTTGAACAAAGTTTGGTGGGATGGAGCAGTTACCACGACGTGCTATCTAGTAAACAGATCACCTTCAACAACTATTCAGTGCAAGACACCTTTGGAGGTATGGACTGGTAATCCTGTCAATTACTCTAATCTGAGATTGTTTGGTTGTCCAACTTATTTTCACGTAAAAGAAGATAAACTGGGTGTTAGAGCTAAGAAAGCAATTTTCTTAGGATATCCAGAGGGTGTTAAAGGTTATCGACTTTGGTGTCCAGAATTGAACAAGTTCATCATTATTCGAGATGTGTCCTTCAATGAGAGAGCTATGCTTGATTCAAAGAAGTTCACAGGTTGGGATTCTCAAATTGAAGTTGAGAATGAGAATAAAGTTGAATATGATTCAATGCAAAGAGAACAAAGATTTCTTAGTTCATCTCCTACTGGGAAGGAAGTAGAAGTGGAAGCTCAAGTAGAAGATGAAGTTCAGGTGGAGATTCCTAATGAGGAATCAGTTCAGCAACAAGTTCAGAGTCTGGCAGACACGTCTGCCAGACAAGTTCAGAGTGTTCCATCTTTAGTTTCTCAGAGAGAGAAACGTATTAAAGTACCCCAAACGTTATGGCTATGAAAATGGTGTCTCTCATGCACTATCTGTTTTCGAGGATGAGCCATTTACTTTCAAGGAGGCCATGAGCAGTGCTCATACCAGTAAATGGAAGACATCCATGGATGAAGAGATGGAGTCTCTTTATAAGAATGAGACCTGGGAGCTGGTGGAGTTGCTAAGGGTCGTAAGAAGATTGGGTGGAAGTGGGTATGTACTGTGAAAGATGGAGTTCCAAATACTGAGGGTATTGTCGATGGTGTACGATACAAGGCAAGGTTAGTAGCTAAGGGATATGCACAAAGGGAAGGTGTGGATTATAATGGAGTTTTCTCCGGTTGTTAAGCACACCTCCATCCGGATCATGTTAGCAGTTGTGGCGTAGTTTGACTTAGAGCTCGAGCAATTAGATATCAAGACTGCCTTCTTGTATGGTAATTTGGAGGAAGACATATATATGACTCAGCCCATTGGTTATGAGTTGCTGGTAAGGAAGATTATGTATGGCGACTTCTGAAGTCATTGTATGGTTTGAAGCAATCACCACGCCAATGGTATAAGAAGTTTGACATGTTTATGATGCAGCAAGAATACACACATAGTGAACATGATCAGTGTGTGTATTTAAAGAAGTTTCAGAGTGGAACTTTTGTGTATCTCTTACTCTATGTAGATGACATGCTCATAGCTGCAAATAGCAAGTCAGAAATTGAAGTGTTGAAGAAACAGTTGAGTTCAGAGTTTGAGATGAAGGATCTTGGGTCAACTAAGAAGATATTGGGGATGGAAATCTGTCGTGATAGGAAGAAGAATAGACTATGTCTTACACAGAAAGCCTATCTTGAGAAGGTTGTTCATCGTTATGATATGCAAAACTCAAAAGCAGTAAGTGTGCCAGTGGCGTCTACAGTCAAGTTATCTAACTTGTTATGTCCTACTACTATTGAAGAGAAGGAGTCCATGGCAAAGATCCCTTATGCGGAGGCAGTTGGTTCTTTGATGCATGATATGGTCTGTACACGACCTGATATAGCCTACGCAGTGGGTTTAGTGAGTAGGTATATGGCCAATCCTGGTAGAGCACATTGGTTTGCAGTTAAGGGAATTTTGAAATATCTTCAAGGTACTCTCGATGTTGGTTTAGTATTTGAAAAGAAGCAAAGCCTGAAGCTTTGTGGTTTTGTTGATTCAGATTATGCTGGTGATCATGACAGGTGTCGTTCAACTACTAAGTGTTGTTTTATCCTATGTGGAGGGCTTGTCAGTTGGAGGTCTATGTTACAATCAATAGTGGCTTTGTCTACTACAGAGGCAGATTACATTGCAGTGACAGAGGTTGTTAAGGAAGCATTATGGCTTCGTGGTTCGGTGATAGACTTTGGGTGTTGCATTTGATGTTGTTTTATTAGTACCTGTTGGCTATATGTTGTTGGTTTTGTTGTTGCTGAAAATATTAATATTGCTATTGAAGATTAAACCTGGTCCAGTACCATCACCATAAGATGAAGCCTAATGCAAAGACCAATGAGAGATTAAACCTCTCATTTCTTTTTATTAATCTTCTTCTTCTCAACTTTTATTCTTTTCTCATCTTTTGCAATCTCCGTATTGCTTTCCTCTATCCGTTCTACATTAGTTGGTATCAGAGACTTGTTCTTTAGATTCTGATCTACACACGATCTTGGTATTCCGCAACCCTAGTTGTATTTTTTTTTTTCGCAACCCTAGTTTTTGGTTTTTGCGTTTTTCGCAACCCTAAATTTTTATTTTCCTATAAACCCTATCTTTTCATCAAACCTTTTGTTCTTTTATTTTCGTTTGTGTTTGTTTTCTGATCATGGGTGATATCGATACTAAGATTGAAAAGTTATCAAAGGATTTGACTGGGAAGTTTGATCAAAGCATGATGAGCTGAAAGGTGAATTTAAATCCTCTCAGATAGTATGAGTAAACTTTTCGAGTATTTTAAGATTGAAGAAACTGTTAAAGAGAATAAGAAAGACAATGAAGATACCGAAGAGATTCCTAAGAAGAATTCATCTTTTAAGAATTCTTTTGTTCATAACGATGATATTCCACCAGAGATATTAGTTGCGTTGAAGAAGAAGTTACAACATGAAACTTTTATTGGTCATACCAAAAAGAAGCCCTATGTTGTGAAACTTGATAGTGACGAAGATGATACTCTTGAAGATGAACAATAGAAGATTTGGACGGAAGACAGGAGACTTAAAACTGGTCAAAGTCCGTATAGCTCCTTACCATAATATAAGTTGAAGGCTGACATACCATCTTTCGATGGTAGTTTCAAAATAGAAGAATTGTTGGATTGGTTTTACGAAGTCGAGGCTTTTTTTCAGTTTATGGAAGTGCATGACCAATATAAAGTTAAGCTTGTTGCTTACAAGCTTAAAGGGGGAGCCGCTGCTTGGTGTGAAAAGTTGTGTGAGGATCGAAGCAAATATATGAGGAAATTACTCAGACATAAGTTTTTACCCCAAGATTATAGGCAACAACTTTTTGTGAAACTACAAAGTTGTCAGCAAGAAGCACAATTAGTAAAAGAATATGTAGCTGATTTCTACAATTCGGTGGCTCGTAACCAATTACATGAATCTGAGGAACAATTGGTTGCAAGGTTCATTGAGGGTTTGAATCGTTTAATCCGGCATGGTATGACACAATCTATCTTTACCATGGTAGAAGTTATTCAACAGGCTATCAAAATCGAAAGGTGTCTTTTACGTTCTGCCAAATCACCACAACCTCGTCAAACTCGTTATCAAACCTACAGAGCTTCACAACCGTATTCTGGTACGTATCAAGGAAACTCACCATCTTATGGCGTAAATTATAGTTCTCATGATGATCTTGTATATCCATCTTCTCGTGCACAACAACAACAATCGATCAACTTTACACAAACACCAATGCCAGCAAATACTTCTGTTATACTTCCACCCCCTGTTGATAATACTACAATCCAACAAGCACATTCTAAGCCTACACCTGTACGTTTTTCTAACAGAAGTCAACAACAATTTCCACCTCTTTCTAAACCAACAAATGTTTATTCTAGGTATAGAGGAGATAAGTGTAATAGGTGTAATCAAACAGGGCATACATCTGCTGATTGTCGTAAGTTTAATGGTTTTATTGGTGACACTCAACCATACTCTTAATCTGAAGTGGAGACATTTGATGAAGATGAAGGTGATGAAGATGAGTCTCCTGATATTCATGAAGTTTATAAAGAAAAATATATGGGTATGATTCGTCCACTTATGCTTACTCAACCTTGTTATTCTCAGAGGCATATCATCTTTAGAACAAAGTGCTTTATTGTTGATACAGTTTGTGAGATGATTATAGTCCGTGGAAGTGTTGATAACTACATTGATGCTCATGTAGTTAGGAAGTTAGAGTTACCAGTTACTATACATCCAGAACCTTATTCAGTCGGATGTGTTAATAGTTCTTCGTCTCAAAAGATTACTCATCAATGTGTGGCGAATTTATCTTTTCCTTGTTATGAAGATACTGTTTTGTGTGATGTCATATACATGAATGCTACACATCTTCTTCTAGGATGTCCATGGCAATATGACATTCAAGAAGGACACAACTGTTTTGATAATACATACACTTTTCTTTGGAAGGGTAAAAAGAAAGTCCTTTGTCCTTCAAAATCTACTTCAATGATCAAGGAGCATTGTGATGAGAAGACTAGTGCGTTGGTGGCAACAATCTCTAAGTCTTTAGCCAATATGCATACTCTGAGCTCTCATGAAGACATTAAACCGATGGTTGAGATACTTTATTTCCAGAGGAGTTGCCTATCACCTTGCCACCTCCAAGGGATTTGCAACATCAAATTAATCTTTTACCTGGAGCTTCTCTACCTAATCAAGCTCATTATAGGTTAAGTCCTTCAGAACATGAGATCTTACAAGGGCAAGTCAATGATTTACTAGCTAAAGGATTGATTAGACCGAGCAATAGTCCTTGTGCTTGTCCTGCATTCTTGGTTCATAAGAAAGACAATGGTTGGGGAATGTGCATTGATTGCAGAGGTTTAAATCGCATAACCATTCCATATAGATTTGTTAATCTTCTTCTTCTCAACTTTTATTCTTTTCTCATCTTTTGCAATCTCCGTATTGCTTTCTTCTATCAGTTTTACATTACTTACCCTTGCACCAAACTGAATCACATGTAAACCCATCTTTCTTAATCACATGTAAAATTCGATAAATAGTTTTCAATTCCCAACTATTCATCCACAAACCAAGGGCAGCAGCTTCATTTAATGGCAGTGAAACTCCATATTTTTTACTGATTTCTGTCGACCAAATTTACACCCAAATTCCTTTAACAACTTGGTAACCCATATTTCCTTTCTTGTCTTAGATTCTCTATCTCTCTTAACCTACGCCCTAATTTTCACTCGAGCTTCATCTTCAAAAGCTCACTGCAACTAACAATGGTTAGTCTCTTTGGAGAAGATGATGTCGGACTTGAAAGCGTGTGGATTAAAAGAGTACTACGTGCATCATCATTACCCGTCCAATATCAGATATTTGATCATCTAGGATGATTACACGTGGCTAAGACGTTAGGACAACCCAAGTCTTTGTTATATTTGATAAGGTTAATAAGGTTATAACACAGTTTTGGTTACAGAAATTTTAATTAGTTAGATCAACGGTTTGACTTGAAGGTTTTCGTCAAATCCAGGTACCAACCCTAAATACTCGAAATGTTGGGTACCAACGGTATGTGTTGGACATTTTTGGGTACTAAACATTAAATAGCCTAAAAATTAACCACTTAATAACAATAAAGTTGGTAACAATAACAATCGTTTTTCCGATGTGGGGAAAAATTGTGATACCCCTAACGCCCACCTACGTTTTCTACGATCAGTATGAATTAATATCCATTTATGTCGGCCAATACGGATTGATACAGCGTATGTGACAATATTAAACTAGATGTCGCTGCCACGGTGGAAGGGCCGACCGAAAAATTATAAGTGTGGAATGTGGCGGTGGCAGTGGAATGTGGTGGTGGCGGAATATGGTGGTGGCGGTTGCAGAATATAGTTGTCGCAGTGACGAAATGTGGCGGTGGTTAGTAGTGGTGGTGGTTGAATGTGGTGGTGGCGGTGGTGAAATGTGTTGGTAGTGGATGTATTAGTGGTGGTGTTGGACGGTTGGTAGTGTGATAAATAGATGGGTGTAATTAGTAGAAAAGTATAGGTAAAATAATTATTAGATTTGATAAGGACTACTTAGTCATTTCAACATTAAAAATCAGGAGGGACTACTTAGTCATTTCCAAATTCTTTTAAAACAGTATTATGTCTAAAAAAAAAATACGCCTACGTCCTTTTTGAGGGGCATTTTCGGATATTCACAAAGTTTAAGACACCAAATCCAATCTTTTTGTGTCAAAGTCACCATATATAACTAATACCCGGCCGGAGATACAAATAATTAGGGATGTACATGGCATGGTACAAACCGTAAAACCGCACTGTTCCAAACCGTTTAGGCCTAAACCGAACCGTACCATCTATCTCATGGCATGGCATGGTTCTTGTTTTGTGAAAACCGTTGATATTGGTATGGTAATAGTGAACTATAAATACCAAACCATAAACCGTTGGAAAAACCGGTTAATAGTAGCCATAGATATAATTTTTTAAAATCAAATATATACCGTGTATTCTAGATTAGAGAAGACGAAATGGTGTAACTATTGTTCTTATTTTGTGAAAATAGATGCTTGGTTGTGCATTTTGTTTAATGGTTGATTGCTTTATCATTTTCATATGGATTTTCCCATAAACTAAAGAAAATGTTAAAGTCTTTTTTCGATCTATGAACAAATCTTTATCTTTTTGAAGTATGAATGAATATCTCTTTTTGAAGAAATGTTGAATTTGAACGGAAATAACGGTTTTGGTAAACCGTTGGTTTTATACCAAACCGTAAAAGTTCTATGGTAAATAAAACCGTTGGCAAATGGTATGGAGTGATTTGGAAAATTTAGAAACCGTTCACTACGGTGCTGGTACTGGTATAGGCTAAAACCGTTCCAAACTGTATCATGTACAACCCTACACATAATCGGAGGGTTTTGAATCTTACGATACCGCCTACAGTACACCATGTAGTATCGGCATATACAACTAACCACCCCTACCCAGCTCCTTCAACTCTTGCTAGATATCAGTTGTGGGAACAAATTTTAATCAAAAATACATGATGAAACTACGGATCCTTTCCCATATGCACCGTTCATATTAGAGAAAACGGCAACAGTATTCAACTGTTCAGCCAAAATATCACCATCTATTCAACGTTCTAAAAAAGGTAAGCCCATGTTTGTGCCGATTTTTGCGTGGATCGGATCAACGATTCTACTGTTACAACTCGAATTTAACCAGACCAACACCCTAGATAACTCCTCTGGTTTACCCGTTACTTAGAAACTCGTTACTTCTTCTCCTCTGGTTTACCCGTTACTCTCCCTCTCTCTACTTAGAAAATCACAGCAGTACAGAGAAATCGAGCGATGGCGACCAATATTGGAATGATGGATTCGGCATACTTTGTTGGTAGAACAGAGATACTATCGTGGATTAACTCTACTCTCCATCTAAATATTGCCCAAGTTGAAGAGGTATTTTTATCTTTGAAACCCTAAGATTTTCATTTTGGTTTGTTTTGTTTTGTTTGGTTGTAGAAGTAATTCAGATTTGGATTCTGAGTTTTGGTGTGATTTTATCAAATACAGGCTGCATCAGGAGCGATTCAATGTCAATTAATGGATGTTGTTCATCCTGGTATGGTACCAATGCATAAGGTCAATTTCGATGCTAAAAATGAATACAATATGATTCAGAACTACAAAGTTCTTCAAGATGTTTTCAATAAACTTAAGAGATATTTCAGTGAGATGGGTATTTCGGAAATTGCCCATTCAATTGATGCAATCCATG